>JAMLFT010004507.1:0-19411 GCA_026544285.1 Pachyrhizus erosus | reverse complement strand
TGGTCTCTCCAATGAATATTAATGAAGACTAACAAACTCTTATTAAATAGATTTTTTATAGTCAATTCTAATAATATTAAAAATAAAAAAAAAATATTATAATTATAAATAATTTAATATTAATATCTAAGTTTATTTTTTTTAATATACATAAATTAATCAGTCATATCTTATAAGTAATAGTTTGTTATCAAATGATTTGAAAGATGGCATGTTCGTATTATCAAGAAACATATTTCCCCTCTCGTGTGACCTTAAGATGTTAAGTGGGAAAAGCAATTATTAGCTTCTACATATATATCTGTAAATAAATAATTTTGCCAGTGCAATTAGATGGCAACGAGGGTTCTTTGTGACTCTAATGGTGATCTTGATGGCTTTGGTTGGGAACGGTGGTTGGTTATGATTCTCGGTGGTGTGACTTGTTGGTTGGGTTGTGAACAAAAAAGATGGTGATCATAGTAAAAAGAGCTTGGTAGAGAATAGAAAAATAAGTGTGAATTGAAGACAAAAAAAGGAAAAGAGTAGCTTGAAAAAGGAAAGAAAAATGAGTTTTTTAATTTTTAAAAATTAAATACTCTCTTTATTCTATCTTAAAATAAGTGTTATTTTTAAAATTTTAATGTAATATTAATTATTTTTTATTTATATTCTTAATAATAATAATCACGTGTAACAAAAATTATAAATAAATTAATGATAATAAAATTAATTTTATAAAAATTTTATTCTCTTTCATCTATTTATTTATCTTATTAGTTTGTGTAAAAAATTTAAAATAACATTTATTTTGGGATGAAAAAAATAATAAATTACTATAACGTCTTAAAATAATTTTTAAGAAAATAACTAATTGAATTTTTTTTTTCTAGAACTTTTAGTATAAAATATTAATATAATCCAACTAAAAATTTGTGAGTATATTAGTATGACCGAAGAGTTTGCCAAAGAAAGATTTTTACATATTTAGTGAGAAATTCTGTATTCAATTTTTATTGTGTATAAAAAAATTTTGGGTTAGTGAAATAGTAAACAAGATTAGTCTTTTGTGAGCTGAAAAATATTCATGACAAGAAAAAAAAAAATTGTACACTTGATGATTAAAATAAGAATACTAAAGCAAGAATTACAGAAATTTCAATGAAAACAAAAAATAAAATCTACAGTTGTGGCTAACATGTAGAAACCTAAACGGCCAATACGGAGGATTTTAATTAAAATACCTAGAACCATTAATCACAATAGGCATAAATGGTTATTTTTGCTGTAATTGTACCGTAATATTGACCATGCCATATAATGAACCAAATCCTACCCATGCTGGAAATACAAATTTTATGTAGAAATTGCTTATACTTTATCTGAATACAAATGCTCTAGCATAGAGTGTATTGTAATATATGTATAATAAATCATTTCAATTAATTTATAAGTTATTTGATTAGTTTATAAATTTATTTAAATAAAATACTGTTTAATAAACAAACTTAGTTTACTAATTTATAACATTTTTTTAACACTGCTTGAAACAACCTATCAGCTTATGTTACAATTTTTTTATTTTTACCTAGGATACTTTAATAAAATTCCTCTTTTATCCCATCTTATTAATTTGTGAAAAATTCTCACATTCACATTCATAAAAACCTAGTTTCAAATTAATATTACATTATTTATTTTAATTATTAATAAAATATTTGATCTTTACACAGATAATAATAAGGTATTAAAATTAACAAAAATACATAAAACTATAATTACCTAACTATGTTTTTGTATATAAAACAAACAAAAAATATACAAAAAACATCGTACAAATGTGTTTTTTTATATCATATTACATTTCTCAACTAGTTCAATAATTAACTTCACCAAACACTGTCAGCTTTTCCTAAACACTTGTAATATGACAAGTTAACTTAATAGTATTCAACTAGAAAATAATTTTTCAAGTTTCAGTTTACTTTTCTATTAGTTTTGCCAATCACAATCTATATATGTGCGAGAAATATAAATCAGAGATTCAGAATACAGCAAAATGAAATAATTCATTATCTAAAACGTTCCTTTATATTTGGTAACTCAACACGTATGGGAAAGATAGGCGCTTTGCAATCCTTATGTAGTATGATTTGAAGAATTTAATCAAAACCATATGAAATATTGCCACGTACAATATCAACTACCGTTTTCAGATTCGTAATAATAAAGTAGAACAGAATTCAACCTAAGATTGGTCAATTTCAGCTATCATCAAAAAGACGGTTGTATGGATAACCCACAACGGATTGAAGGGCGAGGCTCTTAATTAAGAATCTTATGTTTGTTTTTGGTATTGAAAACACTCAAACTCATCTCAATCAGTTACAATTTATGTGAAGAAGTCCTTAAAATTTCTTCACTAACCTGTGATACCTTATCAAACTGACCCTCAGTCCTGGATTCAATTAATGGTAATTCTTCTTCATTCGAACTATTTTCTTCAGTTACCTTTGATTCTTGATCAGCAGTAGGTCCATAAGCCCAACTGCATAGTAGATAATACAGTACATTGACAGCACTCAGTGTGGCAAGAAGCCAGTAGTACTTGTCAAAACGACCCTTGTTAATGTTATCTGAAACCCATCCATCCTTTCCTCCTCTTGATGTAACTTTTTCCACAATACTGAATAACACAGAAGATAACACATATCCTACAGCCATTCCCAGTCCAAAAAGGGAAGAAGCAATGCTCGACATAGTCTTAGGAAACTCGGTGTAATAGAACTCATTTTGGCCTATTGCATTGAATGCTTCAGCTATGCCACCCAAGCAAAGCTGAGGAAAGAGCCACATTGCAGATATATTCAACACTGCATGAGTGTCATTAATATGTCCCTCACTAATTGCTCTCCTTCGCCTTGTAGTCTCAACAATTGCTGCAGTTACCAAGTGGAGAAAAGAGAAAAACAACCCAAGTCCCATTCTTCTCTTGGCATTGATCCTAACTGGCTTGCCTCTGAGCTTTGATGCTAGAGGAATGATGATACGGTCATAAAGAGCTATCCAAATAAATATTGTAAATATCATGATTACGCTCAAAGAACCTGCTGGAACTTCGAAACTTGGAGTGATATGTCTGTTAAGGGATTTAGCTTGCAGCAATCCAAACGACCCTCCAATGTTAAGGTACATCATGATCCCTGTAGACCACAGGGGAATAACTTTTATAATAGCTTTTAGCTCTTCTACTTGACCAACTGTGCAAAGACTCCAAGGATTTGAGGCTGACCCATCAGAGGCTATATCTTTTTCTGGGTCTTTAATGAAGCAAGCTTTATTCAGAAACCTAGTAAACACAACATCACCAGAAGTTCAGTATTATTTCATCCAGTGAGGAAGCAAAAGATAATAATGATGGTAGTGTGAATATGAGATTCAACCTTAGTTTATCACTCGGAACAACTAGATCTGATTCCTTGTTCCGATGATACATTCCATCCAAGATCTTATGTGGTAATCGAAGTTTCCTGTTCTTATAGGCTACAACAACGACACGTGCAAATCCAGTGAGCAAGCTGCTGTGTGTTTCATTCTTTACATAAAGTGGAGAAGCCAGAAAGAAAAGAAAAGTGGACAAGAACATAAGTGCTGCTGGAACTCCAAAGCCTAATTTCCAGCCAAGATGATCTTGGATGTATACAATTCCAGTGAAGGCAATTATGACTGATATCGCAGACGAAGCATAGTACCAACTAAAGAATATCTCCAAGGCCCTTTGATTATTGGGGTTATCTTTTCTATTCACCTGGTCTGCACCAAAGGCCAGGGAGCATGAAAGGCCACCATTTCCAATGGACATGATAGCAAGGGAAGAGATTAACATTGCCATTTGCCCAGCTGTTGCTGATTCACATGTTTCCGTTGCAGAATTGCAAGGAGGAGGCCGAGCCTGTGGGATCATGGCTGTTAACCACAAGAGTGTCATTCCCTGTTACCAAAAGGTTGATTTTTTTAATACAAAATTACTCTATGAACATCAAATTAACCAAGAGGTATAATAGCAACACTCTCTTTATGACATTCTTTGTTGGCTGAAATTTATTGGAAATGAAAATTTTTGGTAATGAGAAGAGCGACTCGTTAAATGAAATATGAGACTCACCAAAATTTATAATTTTCAATAAATAAATTTCAACTATCAGTAAAGAGAGTAGTGTTAGAAAGAGTGTTAAAGAGAGTATTGTTAACAGTTCTCATTAACTAATGACAACTTCATCTCCCAAAAAAGGGCTTGGTTGAACTTGGATCTTGAAATTTAGGTATCTTAACACTGTTCCTTCAACTGAGATGTATGAAGACGATGAATAAATTATCTTCCAAATATTTCATTACGAAGACAATATTAATTAGCCATTAGTCATCATGAAACATTCCAAATAACCATAACCATGTCTTCGTAATGAAATATTTGGAAGTTAAATTTAGACTCCAATGCACAAATACGATACATTTCTGATATGACAATATGATTATTTTAAAATATATTAGATACGATACGGGTAATTGTGTAAGATACATGTCAAAATATGTATAAAAATTTATAAAACATAACAGATATAATTGCAATTCTGTAAATACAAATTAACAACATACTTCTTGGACATTCAAAAAAGCAAAATAAAATTATAAATCATTATCATTATAAGTCACTTCCTATTGTCTACAGGTAGAAATAGTATGAATCTCATTCCTTTCTTGAACTCATCCATAAAAAGGACAATTTTCAATTTTAGTTCATCAAGGAACAATGATTTTATATTATACATGCTTCTATGTCTCATTTGTAGTTGTATGGTGAAGTATCCAAGACTATTGTTGTGGTTAAGGAAAAGGAATAGCTTATACCTACCAGGAAAGTAATGAGGGAGCCTAAACCAACAGCGAGGAAGCGACCTAAATAAGAATCAGCAACGAAGGCACCGGGGAGAGGCATGAAATTGGTTGTTGCAACTGATAGGAGGAGTATCTGGGTAGCTTTGGCTAAATGAAGATTGTAGCTACCCATCAAATACAATATCATATTGGGCAAAAGCCCCAAAGTTGCCACCCTCGCAAGTGCTTCATTTGCTGCCATCCATTCATTCACATCGAATCAACACTCAAAACCCAAATAATATAAAATAAAACAGGATCTGAAAAAACTTAGTCCAAGGTTGAGGGACACAAACCTATGATGAAAGGCATGGTAACGAGGCCACCTTTACCACACCTTTGGGGTTGGGAAATGCGCTGGGAACCCATTTTGGGTTGAACTGAAGAAAGTTCTACTTCCTTCTCCATTGATCAGGTACTGTACTACTGTTACAAGGTTCTACCTTTCCCTAATGTAACAAGAAAGAAACAGTACAAATGACACATCTCAAACTACTCGCCACAGTTTGCCAATTGCCATGCCATCTCCTTTTATCAGGCCCTCAATAATAGTCAAGGGTCAACAAATCCTCTCCTGCTCTCCCATTATCAAAGGCTTCAAATCATTAAGTGTTGTCGCAAATGGTTTCAGTTACAAAGTAACAGGGAATTAAGGATGTATTCAACTACTGTTCACAATGTCATCTGATAATAGATAGTTGTGTACGGCAACATTTTATAAAAATTAAACTCTTGTGATTATACTTGTAATTTTGTTCTTTATTTGAACCAGTTAAATTCGTGTATATTATAAGATTTAATAATAAACATTTTTTCATGTACGCATAAATGTAAGACTAGATTTTAAAATAAATTAGAGAAAACAAAAAAGTTATCATGTTTTTGTTCGTTATTTATTCATTTTTAATTTTATTTTCTATTTAATCATAATTAGTGCATGTGATCCACGTAACGTAGATACGGTATTAATAAGTTATCGAGTCACATTTTTTTTGTATAAAAATATTATTTATGTCATATTAAAAATATGTAAATTTTAAAATTATTTTCATAATTTCATTGAAGAAAAAATAGAAATAAATCTTTAATATTAAAATATATATATATAAAATTAGAGATGTTTACATGTATGGGTACTCATAAATTCAAATTGATTTGATCCAATCTAAATATTATGTATTGGAATTTTTTAATGTTTAAATCAAATTTAATTCAATTAAACTCGTTATTCATTAGGTTAAGTATTATGTTTTGGTATTGAATTTATGAACTCAGTCCAACCCAATCTATTAAAAAAAAAATGAAAAAACACATATATTAAGAACAATTACACAAGCGATAATCATAATAGTCACATTAATTACATTAATTATTTTAAGTTGACCACATGATAACATAATTTTTTGGTGGAATTAACATCGATTTTAATAAAAGAGTTCATATTTTTTCAAACTTTAAAGATATTTAACACTAGAACTGTAATACCCTTTTTATTATTTTAAAATAAATTAAAAAATAACATTATTAACCTAACAGTTTTATTTATTATACAACGCTAAATTCTTCTTAATTTGAAAACATAGTTATATTTTTCAAACGAATGACACTAAGTATTGATAAAAAATATCATTCCGATTATCTCTCATTATTCTTTCAAGATATGGTTTCGAGGCAAGAAAAATTATACAAAAGATAACAATGTAATATGCAGATAATACTAACAATACCATTTATCTCATTAAGTGAAAATTGAATAAGCTAATATATTTAACATACAATTTTAGATGTTTAAACAATACAAAGGTAATCAGATTACAAATCATCATTTTCATACTAATAAATGTGTTCATAATTATTACGTTCATAACTTAAAACATACAACATAATAAGTATCAAGTCACAAAAATGTCCACATGCAATCTTCGAGATCCAAAATATCGCCCAATGGGTATCTGTCGTCTCCTCCCTAGCTAGAAATCATCTCTGATCACAAGGATCTGCATCCATCACTCTATTAGAAGCCACAACTGACGCCTGAAAATCGACCAACTCGATTCCACCATCAATATTTGAAAATGAGGGTTGTAGGAGTAAGTCATTCATCCTCAAGCACACACAAACATGAAATAACATAAAACAAAATGTATCTATCATCGCATACTCTTTCTTCACCACATTGCACCTACTAGGATATTCTAATAATCTCATTTTAGGGCTTCTCAATGCCTCTAAAACCTTCTATCTCCAAGAAGACTTACACAAAATGTATGATTTAATCCAATATTTGCTTTCTAGGTGACGATCAGGAGTACATACCCTGTTTAGTACATCGAACCAGCATATTCTCAACTGAATCATGGTAATACTCTGCTTTGTCAGGGACGTCAAGTCGATTATGTGAATCTCTCTGATCTTAGAGTCGTCACAACTTGACACTTTATACTACTCCTAAGGACTCACAGAGTTTACGTACATTCCTCAAGTACCCTCTGTAATCAACTCATGCAATACTCTAGTCTTAATTCTCACATGTAGTTTTGTCAAATTATTCGTCAACTATCTCCTCCATCCTTACGACCAAGTCTCCATCATTGGTACTATCACAACTTTATGTCATCATATGAGACTTAACCCTTACTGGTCAACAACAACATAGGTTTTCTAGCATTCCCTTTGTACATCAAGCTCTTTACCCTTTTCATTTTCAATTTCACTAATAATGCACTGACACACGAGAAACCATCATTCTCTCTAATACTCGTGGCCACTAATCAAAATGACTAAAAAAAGATAAAAAAATCATATAATTGTTTCAAAATACTTTATTAGTCCAATTAAAGCTAGTTAATAAAAAATATTTTAAATATATTTTTAATCTCTTGAATTTAAAACAGTTTTAGTTTGAATCTCTTAAAAACAATTTCTAATCTTTCAAATTTATAAAATATTATTTTTAGTCTCTAAAATAAATGTGAGGGGTTAAAAATAATAGATTATTAGTCTTTCAAGATGAAATTTAAGAATTAAAATCAACATTCCATAAATTTTGAAGACTAAAATGAACATATTTTTAATTAGAGAACTAAAAACAAAAAATGTCTTAAATTTAAGAGACTAAAAATACATTTAAATCATAAAAGGTTATTAGAAATCAAATGAGAATTATCAAATCATTTATAAAAAAATTAATAGAGTTTTATATGTTATTTAAAAAATAACACAAATTGTTCGATTTTATTCCATTCTTAAGCAATTTTTCTAAAAAACATGAAGAGATTAGTATTGTAAAGTAAAATAGAGTTTCACATGTTTTCAAATAAAAATACTAATAATGATCGTTAAAACATTTTATTATTGACTAAAATTTATATAAAATCATTAATGAAATTTATTTTACAGAGAAGCTGGCCACAAGACCAAGTAATGCAGTATTACATACGTTCACTTCACGTTCCAGTTTAACATGCCAAAAAGATCAACCAACACCAAAGTCTTGAAATTGAACATTGCGAAGTACAAAAAGTTGCAGGGTCCATGGTCAAGCTTTGGATTCGCTCCATTCTTGTAATGTTGGGGTTGCAACTCCAATATTTTTCATGTCAAACATATTGGCTGAAACCATGGAAAATGTTGGTCATCGTGTAAGAAATTGTGTCTCGACTCCTTAAACATGACCTCACTTGTATGATTATAGTCCTCTCATAGAAAATAATGAATTGACATTTTAAAAAAATCATATAAAATTCTCTCCAGATATCACTAATGACTTACTCAAGTTAAATTTTGATGAAATAGATTTCAGGTTTATAACTAGGAACTCTTACATAGGCACCGTGTTAACTAAATTAGATGTCTACATTTATAATCAGATGACTTCTTAATCTCTAATGCTTGCACGCACGACTTGTAAATTGACCAAACTCTAGCATTCATATGCCATACTGATTAATTGCAACACATCTCTATCTCTGGTCAGAATTCTCTATCTCTGGTTCGGACATAGGAGCGTGTCTAGATATAATTTATCAATGCATGTTTTTACAGTTTTCCACGTCAAGTTCATCAGATAGAAGTTTCAGTTATGGGCACCAAAATTCTCTTCAAACGTGCTGCCAAACACACTGTAAACAATATATGTGCCACAAATTGCAAGGATAACAGAGAAATATAGGGATCTATTTGTTTTTAGAAATTATTTTTAAAAATATTTATATAAGAAATTAAATGATAAAAGTGATACAATCTTTTAAGAAAAAATTATAATGAAAATGTCGAGGCATTTTTATAATTGTCTGTAAAAATAAAAGGTCAAGACTGAAAAACATTGGTTTTTCAAATGAAATCGATCTTTAAAAAAGTCACATTGTAAAAATTGGAAGGCCGTTATTTACTTATATATCAATTGCAAAGAAGGTTTCCTTTTAGATGGTTTCCAAATAAAGTTCCTGCCATATGCAAGGCTTTCAAGAAATTATACAATATAAGTACTCTTTCAAAGATAACATTATAATATATTCACTTTATTTATTATTTTCAATATTTATACAAGAAACAATGAAAACAACAGCAATTTTTAAAAAGTAAAAATAAAATTATATTTTCGTAATAATCCATGAAAATAGAAAATAAAAGCATAAAAATAATTTCTCAAATCAAACAAGCAAGAAAACACTGTAAAAGCTAATGACCATTGTTTACTTCCTAGATGATTATCCAAATAAAAATCCTGTCAATTGCAATGCTTTTAAGAAATTGAAAAATACATATCTTGATGAACATCAGGTGTGGCTGCAGCAGCATCAACAATAACAGTCAAAAGTTGATAGTCCAATGATACAGCATCAAAGACAGTTTGTCTGATACAGTTTGGAGTTTGAACACCTACAAATAAAGCTATATGAAGTCAATATATATGAATATAACTGTAAGTAAGTTGACATCGTGCATTACAATTATAACTACTCACCAGTGATCACCAAACTATTAACTCCTGCTCCTTGAAGGACTGAATGAAGGTGTGTAGCAAAGAATGCACTAAACCTGGTCTTCACAAGTTTATAATCCCATTCTTTAATTACAAATCCATCAACTAATTCTGCACCTTCACTTCCTTTAGTGGCTGGTCCAACTTTCCCCGCTGTATAGTGATGCTGACGAGAGAGTTCAACATCTCTTCCTAAGGGATCATTTTCGCGTACTACCTGAAAACATTAGAGAGACATTATTCATTCAACAATTATATAACTATTTTTTTAGAATAAATCATTAACTTCATCTTAAAGTATTATTCTCTCATCTGAATTATCTATAAAACAATTATATAAATAATCTTTTGAATAGTAGAAATCATGCTATATTATCTTTTTGAGTATTTAAAAATTTTCAAATTAATTTCTTAACACTAGTAAAATGAATATATATCAATCTAGAAATTAAATTGATAAATATTCAATATTTTATTAATTACTTATATAATTTTGTTAGTATTAAAAACTAATAATGATTGTAACCAAATTGATGGATTCTTCATTTTCTTAACATGGATCTGTTAGTGACTATATATTTTCACTTCTACGTGTCGGTGGCTAAAAATATATGGAGCATTATTCGGGGAAAACACCTTTATCATGACATTTGAGTTTGAAAGATGACATGGCAAAGAGAGAAGAAACATATCTCTTCAAATTCGTAGAGACAGATTAAAAACAGACCCCTGGCTCTGCTAAAAAATGCAGTGCACATATATATCAGGGTATGTATAAAGAATCTATGGAATTATGAAAATAAAAAAAACTTCATTGTATACATTTTCACAATAATTTCTTTGATCATGTAAACAACAAGTAATTCGTATGAAAACTCGTTTCGTTTCAAGGTGTCCCAACAGAATATTTACATGAAAATTTAACATGTCTTCCTTTGCAAGTAGAAATTTGCATCTTCATTACTATAAGTATTGTATTGATGTGACCCTACTCAGGAAAAATTCATAGATAATCCATGACAGAAAGAGTATTATTACTCAAACTATGAGAATCCCACGCTGCCTGGCAACTTCCACGGCCTTAACCACATTCGGGACAATATCTTTCGCTCCTTTTAGCGCCACAGGACTCCAATCTTCTATAAAATCATTCCGCAGAAAGAGAGAGAGAGAATCCTTAATTTGGCAAAAAAACATTGTGACAAGGAGGAGGAACAACATTGTAAAGTAATTAAGTAGGCACCTGCATGTCGATAACGAGAAGAGCCGTGCGGTTCCAACCCTCTGCCATATCAGTTTCCAAAGGGTCAGCTAGCAAGTGTAGAGTGTAGAGTGTATATTCAGTACACTGACAAATTATGGTCTTAATCCCACTGCACAGGAACTTGAAACAAAGCAACTCAAAGAAATGGAGGTATATATATATATAACAACCTCACAAAAGTTGTCCAAGCTGCATAGTTTTCCATTCTTCCTTTTGTATTTCAATGAATTGAATATACAAGGAAAAATATAGCCACCAATAAAGTTCCATCAACAACAGTTGCATATCTTAATTATTAGATGAGGTTCGCGGTATGAATCACGTGAAACTATTATGCCGTACTGTGCATGACTATCACTTGAGATTATTGATATATGCTGATATAAGAAAATGTAATAATTTATCAAAATTACAAGGTGCTCTTAAACACAAATTAAGAATACTATTTACTATCAAATCTCATTTAATAATTTCTTTCTTGTTTTCCTTTACCTTATTTTTTTACCGAGTAAAAAGTTGTATAATATAGTCGAGCCTTAACTAGTATTTTTTGTATGATCTTTCTTTGATAGGTGACACGCCAACAAAGTCCCATACAAGAAAACCGCAAAACGTTTTGCATGCTCAAGCCTCGAGGGCTGCAGTTTTGTCCATTGCTTCTTTTTCTGATAACAATTTTGTCCATTATTTTTTGTATGATTGACGAGTAAAAGGGGGAAAAAATTATTGATCAGAAAAAGGAAAAACTGTTGATCCATATAGATAAATAATTATGCACCTTACTACATTAAATTGGACCTAACTTTCAAAGTAATTAATTGTACTACAACGAATACAGTTAAAGTTAATTGGATTTACATGGTAGGTACACAATTATTACGTCGGTCAATTAATAATTTTTCACACTAAATACTACGTGGTTTTATTATAGAATAATTAAACTCTTTCAACTATTCCAAAAAAATTCTTCCAACTCCGTACAAAAAGAAAAAAAAATTAAATTATCTATAGATATAAAAAAAAATGTGGTACAATTCATAATCCAAGAACTAAAAACTTAAACAACATTTATTTTAATATTTCCTAATTAGAAAATTAAACTTCAAGAGCTTGGATCTCCCACAGTTAAAAAATGAACACGATCTACAAAGCATCCTAATCCTGCTCAAGTGTTCTGTTTCTGTCTAAACCTTTCAAGCACTTCCATTTGGTTTAACATTGAATTAAAGCATGTTAATAAAAAAATCAGCAAATATATTGTTTAATATTGAATTACAGCATGTTAATCGAATTCTTTTTTGAAGAAATATTTATTTAAAAATGATTAAAAGCATTTAAGTTATTATAAATATTTTAGTATTTTTTAAAATATAACATATATCATAATCTAAACAAACTTAGACATGTAATTTTATTTATTAAGAACATTTTGAAGTGATACCAAAATGAGATCTTTTTGAACATCACTAATATTAATTTTATGAAAATAAATATAAATTTAAACTATATACAATATATTACTTTGTTACAATGAAGAAATAATGTGACTTATGTGTACATATTAGTATGAAAGATGATAAGAAGTTATTATCGTCGATTATGATTTTTGTTATATCTCTAATGAATTCTTAAGAGAGTTAATACTAGCTTTTTAAATGTAAATTGTATTTGTTTTACTTTGAATTATTGTTTTAAATCTTTGTTTTTTAACTTAAAAACTTGTGTCATGTTTGTTTTTTCTTTTTGTCCACTTGTTTATTATGCTCTCACTAAGTCCTCATGACTTAATCTTTTTTTATCATTTTCCCTCTAAATTCACAAGTGGTCGAGTAACAAACATTCTAGGGTTTGCTAATCTAACCAAGATTTTGTTTAGCTTTTTGGTAAGCCTCCATTGCTTGTGATGTGGGTGTTTTGATAACTTCAGTAGAATGAAACTATAGGGATAGAGATGGAAATGGAGAGATATAGATAATTTCTTTATTTTGAGTCATAAATGATTCCACCACATGGATGTGATAGCCATGTAATTATACTTTTTTTTGAAAAATTGTGATAATTGTTATATATGATCTACATAACTTTTGGTTGAAATATTTGAAATATAATTACATCAAAGGCCTAAGATGTGATACATGGTCTTGACTCCTGACTATTGGACTTGGATATGATAATATATGTACATGTAGTTGTATTGATTTCACATGTGAACCAATAAGTGAATTGTCCTATTTTAGGAAAGACTCTGCTAAATTTTTTTGGTAACTCTTTAATTATTTTCTGTTTGTATCTTAGCATTATTATATTCTTAGACTAGTTAGGCTAAGAAAATGATAGCATGCACGCCAGTCACAACTCAAGAGTGGATCATGACAATACTTATTAATAATAACAAGTTTATATCTAAAATAAAAGAAAATGAAGACCTTTTAAGTTGACTTTTTTTATTCTTTAAGAAAAAATAAATATTATATTAAACAATTTTTGTAAGTTAAAATCTAACCCAAAACAAATTATTTGTATAATTTCAAGAAGTTTAATGTGACAAAATTCTAATTAAAGAAGTAAATTTGATTGGTTATAAAAATGTTCATATGAAGTGAATTTAATAAAACGTGTTAATTATGTATAAAATAATTGATAAATGTATGTATCACTATAAATTCAAATGAGCTTAAACAACAATTTTAGTTTTTTTTACTTTATATATGATACAAAGTAATATTTTTATATAATCAATTGAAATTATTTTGATTTAATACTTTAAAATAAATAAAAGTTATATATATATATATATATATAAGGCTTAAATGTCATTTTAATTCTTGAAAAATAGGATATTTTTTGTTTGATTTTAGTTCTTTAAATTTTTTTAAATTTTTATCTTTTTTGTCAAGTAACAATATAACATTAAATAATAACGTAATAACGACATGAATAATCTTATAATTTATCATATTATTAAGAAGTCTAATAGAATAATTAAGTATTTTTTTGCTAAATTATATTTTTTAATCCTTCCTTAACTAGTCTGACATTATCAATTATTTTGAACAAAGGAAGATTTAGTGTTGATAAACCTTATTTTGTTCTTAATTTCTATGAGGTTTTATGCACCATTTTGATTATTATTGACACTTTAGTTGTTTATTTCAGCCTAATTTGTACGAAATTGGTGCAACCTCGAAAAACTATACAAAAAAAAGTGAAAAAACACAAAAAGGATGAAATTGACTTGAGGCATTTAAGTACGAAGTACAGAGTCGTGCATGTCAAATTTCGTCTCGAAAATCAAGCATCACCCATACACAAGATATGAAGAATGGTTAACGCTTCAAACTTTAAATACAATCTCATGTTTAATTAAACATGAGGTTGTACATGTCAAACTTCACTTTAGAAATAAAACACTACCCATGCATAGGACATGAATGACTAGTGCTTCGAACTTTAAGCATGACTTTATGCTTAACTAAGTATGGGATCGTCCATACCCCTACAAAACAAAACATGCCTATTATCTATAAGTAGTTTATAATTTTAATTAGTAAGAACTTTTGGGAGGACGTTTTTTTTTAACTTTTATGAATTTTCAAATTCTATCTTTCTTTTCAAGTACTTTGGAAATTCCTGAAGAGACAACGAATTGATAGGAACAAGGGAAATACTACAAGGATTAATTCTTATAAAGATTTATATTCTTAATGTCTCTATTATTTTCTTGATTTTATTTATATTTTTCAACATTCATGGCTAGCTAGACACTTAAGCTAGAGTTATGATGTAGGACTTGTCAGTGAACCTTATCCTATTAAAATAAAATTTTCAATTATTTATCAATTATATTATTGTATTGCTCTTATTATTTTTTCAAACTGATCAATCCGATATCTGAATCGATTAATTGTTATGATCAAAACCGTTAATTGATTAACATATGTAATAATAGGATTCACATAATTTGTATTAACAAACTCATCTTGAAATCTTCAATTTCATTAACAATTGTTAATTAATCTCCTTGCACTTAATCTTTCTTCTAATTTAAGACCTAATAAATAATAAAGAAATGAATTAGAAAGAAGAGGATTCTCATAACATAAAACAATGTTTATCATGTAAAGAGGAAAGATTTGTAATTGATTAGATAATTTGAGTTTAATTGAAATAAAAAGTTAGGGAGAACCTGAAGATAAATTTAAAATCACGACCCTAGAACTCTTATTCATTCTTTTAAGATTCTTTTAAGATTGATTGCACTTCAAATCAATTTCATATAAGATAGAAACCCCAAATTATTTAGTTTAATGCAATTTGAATTATTTGAAAACACAACTAGTTTCTAGAGTACGATATTTGTACTTTTGAGTCCACAATATTACTGCATGAGTATACTTACCTTTGTGCAACCATATTTTACACATAAGTTATTATTTAACAAGGATTAAAATAAAATAAAAAGCTAAAATCAAACAATTTTTTTTAAAAAACTAAAACTAAAACTAAAACACCTTAATTTTCACATATCAAAATGATATTTAAACTTAAAATCAATTCAATTAAGAAATTATATTTTTTAACTAAAAATAAAATATATATTTGCCTCAATTTAAATAATTGAATATTTATAGGAATATAAAACATTAAAATATTATTTCTTTAACTTTCATTAATGACATATAATTACAAAAGTAATTTTAAAAATATCTACATAATATATAAATCATAGTAATTTAAATAATTATGATAATATACAGTTAACATAAAAAATTTCATGCATCACACAAATATAAAAGACTAATACTAAAACAAACAAACTCAGCCACGTAAATCATTTTATTATGCAACAACCAAGGTAATGCAGTATATATAGATAGGTTCGTTTCACTTTACAGTCTAACCTCTACCAAAGAGGTCAACACCATTCTTCAGTGTTGGAATTGATCACACGTACACCACTGGGTATAGATCAAGCTTTGGGTTCGCTCCATTCTTGTAATGTTGGGGTAGCAACTCCAATATTTTTCATGTCAAACACATTGGCTGAAACCACCGAAATATTGGTCATCATTGCCATCAACTGAACTTTGATCATATTTAAAAAATAAACAATCAAAAAAACTTTACCTGCTTTGAGAGCATCTATAATATCAGAATGTATCCACAAAAAGAAATGGATTTTCTTTTGGTGCATAAAAAAAAGGATCGAAAGAAGTGTGGCATATGATATCATTAAATATGCCCCAGGCAACCAACTTAACTCCACATAGTAACGGGAAGACGCAGCAAGAAATTTTGATTTTACAATTATATGTCCTCAAATCCTCAAACAAATCACCATTTGTGTGACATTACATTCCTCTCATAAAAAATAATGAACTGACATTTAAAAAAATAAGTTTAATTACATTTTTTATCCTCAACTTTCTACTTATTGGTGAATTTTGCCTCCACTAAATTATTTTGGCACATTTTACTTTCTCTTCTTAAAAATCTTACCAATTTTGTCTTTCATCATATCTTTGTTAAATTTCAAACATGTTAATACCTTCTAACAGTTGTTTACTGTCACCAAACGCACAAATTTAAAATAAGTGGTTTTAAGATAATGACAGCTAAAATTGTCACTATTATTAAGTTTGAAAAAGGAAGTTGTGAATGGGGGGAAGCACAGGGGTGGTTGAAGCTCGAGTTGATGGCTGGGAGAAGGCAAAGTACATGGGTTGTTGCTCTTCAAATCAACGTTTTCTTCACAGAATAGGTGGTGGGTTGTATTGTTGGCACTGGTGCAGTGATGGCTAAATGCATGTGGAGTTCCATGTAGCAATAAAACTTAACAGTGGCCGTTAAAAAAAAGGTCAGTATATTTAAAAAATCTTATTTCAAATATATATAATTTAGTGGAGGTTAGAAACCGTCATTAGTATTAACATCGTTTGAAATTTAATGGATAAATAACGGAAGGCAAAATTCACAAAATTTTTAAAAATGGGGAGTAAATTGAGCTAGAATAATTTTGTTGTAGTGTAAAATTCATCAAAAAAATAAGAAGTTGAGGAATAAAAAATGCAATTAAGTAAAAAAATATGTTTCCGTAAAAAATCCTCTCTGAAAATCAATCCTGACTTACTAGGTGTTGTTTACTGCATTAGGTATCTGCAGAGTCAGATAACTTCTTAATGTCTAATAATTGTACAACTTGTAAAGTGACCAAACTCAAGTACTCATACGCCACATGAACTAATTGCAAAGCAACTTTATAAAGATCAAAGTTCTATATCTCTTTGCAAAGACTTCTTGAACATATGAGTGAATAATATATGTGCAACTAATAGATATATTCTAGAGACAACAAAGAAAATTTAAAAAAAGAAAAACAAAGACATTGTAAAGCTGAAGATCATTATCTACTAAAATATCTACAGCAGAGAAGGTCTTCTTCTCTAAGGTGGTAATTCAAATAAAGTTCCTGTCGATTGCAAAAACTTTTGAGAAATTGAAAAATACATACCAAGATGAATATCAGGTGTGGCCGCTGCTGTAGCATCAACAATAACAGTTACGGGTTGATAGTCCAATGCTACAGCATCATAGACAGTTTGCCTAATACAGTTAGGGGTTTGAACACCTACACATTAAGCCATATGAAGTCAATAACAAATATAAAACTGTAAGGAAGTTGACATTGAGAATTACAAACTATTACTCACCAGTGACCACCAGACTACTAATTCCTGCTCCTTGAAGGACTGAATGAAGGTGTGTGGAACAGAATGCACTAAACCTAGTCTTCACAAGTTCATAATCGCCTTCTTTAATTACCAGCCCATCAACTAATTCTGCACCTTCACTTCCTTTAGAGGTTGGACCAACTTTCCCTGCTGCATATAGATGCCGGCGAAAGAGCTCAACATCTCTTCCCAAGGGATCGTGTTTCCGTACTACCTGGAAACATTTTAAGAGAAAGTTCAACAAGGAGGAACTACTTTCTTGAATGTCAACAGATCAAGATGTTCAGTGCAAACAAGAGTATAAAACTTTCATTTCTACGAGTGGGCTGCTAAAAATGTATTGCCCAGGGAAAACACCTTTGTCATGTCACCATCAGTTTCTAAGAAAACATAAGCAAAGAGAGAAATTCGTCTCTTCAAATTCAAGAAGACAGACAAACAACAAACCTCTGATCCAAAATGCAGAGCACATATCAGACTATGTATAAATAAAATCTAAATATAAAGACCTGAGGAATTATGAAAACTAAAAGAAACTCATTTAATCACAGTCTGTCATATATAATAAGTTTATAAGTTTATCGCCTTTTATAATAAATTTATTAGTTATACTAATAATTATTTTTAATTTATGGGTACATCTCTATTAAACTCTACTTTTTCTAGCAACATCATCAAACAGGGAGGCTCCCATCAGGCAAACAAGTAGCTCATATTAAAACTTGTTTCATTTCATAGAAAGAAAAAACATTGGTTTACATTTGAAACAATAACCCCACCTTACCCAACATGAAAAATAATTATCCATAGAGAAGGAACAACAGAGAAAGAGTGCCATTACCCAAACTACGAGAATTCCACGCTGCCTTGCAACATCCACAGCCTTAATCACATTTGGGACAATGTCTTTCCCTCCTTTGACTAGCATGGGACCCCCATCTTCTATAAAATCTTTCTGCAGAGAGAGAATCCTTAATTTGTCCGAAAATGTTCTGAGGAGGAACAGCATTGAAAGTAAGTACCTGCATGTCGATCACAAGAAGGGCTGTGCGGTTCCAATCCTCTGCCATTTCCAAAGGGTCAGCTCCAGCAAGCGCAGGTTTTAAGCGCACTGACAAAGGTTTTGGCCAATTGGGTCGCTTATTATGCACTGTGTTGGTACCACTGCACAGGAACTTCAAACATGAACCCCAAATACGTAGGGGAAAAGAGGAAAAAAAGGAGAAAAGAAGGAATTACCGAAAGCTCAAATTGGGTGTATTCAGCTTCAGAAATGGAGGAGGTGAGAGATTGAAAAGTGCAGGTTTATATTGCGGTCTCATAAAAGTGGACCAAACCGCAGTTCTGTCCATGTTGATTACAGATGCTTCTGTTTCTACCCGGGTCTGCTTCACACTCTAACATGATAATTCATACTCTTTTTTTTTTTTTTTTCTGAAATAACATTTTGATGTATGAAAAAAATGGGAAAATTTTTATTTTAATTTTTAAAAAATGTTGTTTTAATTTTTAGTTTTG
>JAMLFT010004506.1:0-16957 GCA_026544285.1 Pachyrhizus erosus | reverse complement strand
AAGGCAATTCCCATTGTCCTCATTGTCTTGGGAACTTCACCATAAAAGAACTCTTGCATGCCAACAACTGTGAAAATGTCTGAGATGCCAAGAAGAATGTATTGTGGTAGCAGCCAGAAAATGCTTATAGACACTGTTTCAAATTGTAATTTTGCATTTCTCATTTGCCTTCCAATCTCAAGCCTACGCATTTCAACTAGAGCTGCAATTATCATGGCTATGATTGAGAGAACCATTCCAATTCCCATCCTTTGCATTACACTTATACCCTTGTCTTGTCGAGTGATCACTTGAGTAATTGGTATGAATATCTTGTCATACAATGGCATTAATAGTATTATGGATAATGTTATAGCACTTTGGAGTGTGGCTGGTGGGATCTTGAAATTTGCACCAATGTTCCTCTTCATTGTCATGCCTTGTTTCGTAAAAAATGTGGCAGGTTGTTGAAAAATCACTGCAAACATGAGAAGCATTGTCCATATGGGCAAAAGTCTCACCATAACCTTGACATTTGCTAGTACATACATGCCATTTTTAGGATCATTATTCAATTCCTCATGGCTGTCCAAGTTTTTAGGACAAAGGGTTTTCTCTTGAAGTCTAACAAAAAAAGAAAACAAATATTCATCTGTAAGTACTTTAAGTAAGACATAGTAACAGGGTAAGGTTTAATTATACTTTTATTTCTCTTATTATTGTTCAAATTTAATTTTAGTTCTTATTTTTTTTTCCATAAATTTAATCTTCTACAATTTTAATTGTATAATTTTAATCAATCTTTTAATATCTAATAGTTAATAGTAATGTTGACATGACTCTCTTCTGTATTGTCACCTCAAAATTTCTATTATATATTAGATGGCAAATTATATGAATATTTCTACTTTATATAATGAATAAAAAATTATACAATTAAAATAATAGAAAACTAAATTTGCAATAAAAAATAGAGACCAAAATCTAATTTCAATTATAATAAAGGGACAAAAAAGTGTAATTAATTCTAAATGTCACTTTAATAAAGTGGAACTTACTCTAGCTCCGCCACTTCAGACTTGTCATTTGGTAGGGTAATTTCACAATGGAAGCATCTCAATGCAGAAGCTTTTATGACTTGAAATATGTTCACGAGGGGCTTTTTAGCATGAACGACATCATGTTGTTTATATAAATATATAAGGCTTCCTCCAGAGAAAATTAAAATAGACAAAATCATAGAAATAGCAGGGATGGCAAAACCTAGTACCCAACCAAAGGTGTCTTGGATGTAGGACATAACTGTAACACCCAATAGGCTTCCACTACAAACACCAAAATACCACCACTGGAAGAATAGTGTTTTATTGTTGGAACTTTTATCATCTTTGCTACAAGGCAATTCTTCGTCTTCACCAAGTTGATCTGCTCCAAAGGCTTGTAGAGATGGGTTATAGCCACCTTGGCCTAACGAAATTAAATAGAGAGATAGAGAGAGAAATGAAGACATTGTTTTGTTTTTGTAATGCCATGACCTTGCTAGTGTTGTTGTTGTCAATGCTGCAAGTCCCTAAGAAGAAAACACAAAAAAATTTAGTTAACTTCTTAAGCAAACGTTGAAAAGTCATATTTACAAACAAAAACATCCACAAAATGTTGTCATTATGCATGTATGTAACGAAACCACGTACCAATAATATGAAAAATTGTTCACTATGCACTTAAAAATCAGTCTACTTTGGTTTTACTTATTCTATATCGTGAATAAATTACCATGTTGATATGAATTGATTATATCAAAATCAATGCTCTCTGACATTATAATTGATAAATAACTTTAGGTCTATGACATTATAATTGATAAATAACTTTACGTCATTTCACTAAGGGACATTTTCAATAATGATTCCCTTTTAGCGGGTGGAGCTACAGTTCTTAATTTAATAACTTAAAAGGAGTAGTGTTATGCTTTTCTTTAAAGTTAAAGTAAGACAAGAATTTTTATAACAATATAATCATCGTTGCCTTGTCTTAATTGTGTCGTGAAAATTTAATGACAGTTTCACTTGAATCACTTCCATGAAGTTGCATATCATTGATTGCTATTTCAAAGCAAGAATAAGACAAAATCTAAAATACTCTCTCCATTTCTTTTTATTTGTCCACTTTTGAAATAAAACTTTATTTCTATCTATCTATTCATTTAATATTAATTACTATTTTTTTAGTTATGTCCTTATTTCTGCCTAATTTTTAAATATACCTTACACATCATAAATAAGAGAGATATATTAGTAGAGGTCATATTAGGAAGTTAAAAATAATTTTATTATAATATTCCTATTTGTTAACCTTCGTGATATCCTCCTAAGCCAAAAGATAAGAAGAAAAAGAAAGAAAGAAAGTAGTATAAAAATGAATAATTATTTCAATTATTGAAATGTCCTCCTAAGTCAATAGCGGACATAATCAATGCAAAATAAGAGCATATCAATTTTTTAGTTACTATACGGAAGGTAACATGCATATTACTTATTTTCCACTTGTGAATGTACACAAAACAAGATTTTGCACGTGTATCAATTTTTTTAGCTATTATTAGAACGGTGACATGAATATTATTAATTATCTACCACATGTGGAAGGAGAGAAATTGTAGACTAAGCATATCAAATTCAGTGCCAAAGATTGCCTGTTGCAGCTTGCATGCAGAACTTTACAGGATTGCTCAAGCTAAGGCATTTACTCCTAAGTCATGCTTGGAATATTCCATTAGATATTTTTAGTGTTAGATATTGTTCATGTCTGGTGTGAATTTTACTCTACTGATGTAGAAGAAAGTCCTACAGTTAAAAAAAAAAACAAAAAAAAAAAAAAACTGGAAGAAAAGAATCTTGCCTCGGTGAGTATATATTACAAAGAAAATCTTCAAAATTACTCAAGAATATAAGAAAGTATCATATGCCCTTCCTTGCCAATAAACATATGTCCATCAATTTTCTTTTTTAATTAAAGTTTGGACATATATTCTAGTGGGGTGTAGAATCTGACTTCGAAGGTAGTAAAACATGAGCCACTAAGGATGAGACAAGGTGAAATGTTAATTTTGAAGGGATATCCTGAATCTTCCAAAACATGAATAACTACAACTTTTCTCTTGCTGGTGGAACGCTCTAATTGGTCCACAAAACTCTAAAAGTCATTAGACTCATATATCCATAAATAAGGAGAGTGCTTATGACTCGGACTCAACTTAACAAATTTAATGGATATCCTAATAACATGTTATACACAAGGTAGGTTCGCTAAATTACCAGCCAGATACATTTGTCGTATTTC
Organism: Pachyrhizus erosus; assembly: GCA_026544285.1. NCBI lineage: Eukaryota > Viridiplantae > Streptophyta > Magnoliopsida > Fabales > Fabaceae > Pachyrhizus > Pachyrhizus erosus. The sequence goes on along the minus strand of JAMLFT010004506.1, from coordinate 13,639 downwards.
AATTCTTAACTGCCCAATAAAGTTAAGAGGCAAAACAATATATAACAAAACGTATATGCATTTCCTTAAATACTTTTTACACTAGTTTCTAATTAGAAATGAAATTTTATTTCAATGACTTGTGTTGATCATGAATGAAAATTTTATTATGCATATTACTGAAATAAAATTCTAATTCTAATTAAACAACATTACAAACACTTAGAAAATTGTATTGAAGTTTTGTCATATAACTAATTTGTGTATAGAGTTTCATTAGTAAGGGAGATACTTTTCTAAGTACATATATGAGAAAGAGTGCAAGTAAATTTGTGGAGGGTGACTCACCACAAAATACAGGAAAGATGATACCATTATAGTGCAATATTTGTGCCAATATGCTTCAGCAATGGGTGCCACCAACAAAGGCATTATGGAAGTAAATCCTACCCAATTGTTAACCATCTTTGCTGCAGAAGAGTTGCTCAAGTTCACAACATCAGTTAGGTATGTGACCAGATTGGATGCTACCCCCTTGAATGCAAACCTCTCTATTCCTGCAATGACTGTCAAGGTGCACCAACAAACATGTCAAAGTTAAAGTTTAACCCCAAAAATGGCCCAACAGAAAATCAAAAGGGCAAGAACACTGGACTTAGAATATTAGTTAAATTCTTGACTCTGAATCTTTTGATATTTTATAAGATGCTAGAATAGGACCACTTTCCTATCCTTTCAAGTTTTCATGGGATTTTTTTCACTCTCCACCTACTCTCAAAAGATTTTTTTGGTTGAATTCAGATCCCCTAATCAACAGTTCAAAACTAATCTCATGATTTTAAGATGCATTTAAAAGATTGACCACTTTCAACAGATGTTATTCCTATTCTCTAAATATGGTAATTAGGATAATAGAGACAAAATTATTAACGGAATTAGTATATTTTCTTCTTCTCATCCAAGCATGATTCTCTGCAACAACTATTAAGCAAATTCAAGTGCAACATGGTTGAAAACACGAAACTAAACCAAAAACTGTTTACCTATAAGGAGAATGCATGACTTATTAAGCCTCAGTTGTCTTTGTCCACCAGCCATGACAAAGAGATACCGAATGCTCCTACAAAACGAAACAGCCACACCAACCAACCCTGCACTCTGAAGTTTAGCAAACCAGTCTAAGAGGGCAACAAGAACACCAAAAACCAAAGTTAGTTGTGATTCCTCATAATCAAGTTTTGGCACTTTCAATCACAAATCACTGTATACTCAACCACCACCTCCAAACTCAAACAACACCCCTTTAAACACCTTAGGAGATTGTATAGAACATATTATATAGCTCAGATGAATTGTCTTTAGCTTCTTATAATAGGACACTAGACTTTCACTTTAAAGCATGTCACATGAAAACGTTACTTGTTTTCATTGTAGCTTTTTTATATTAATTGTCACAGGATAAATGTAAAAGTTAAACCACAATTTCAGTTTTGAGAATGGCATCAGGATGGATTCTTTGAGCACACTCTACGTGGCCGTTGCATGTTTCACACGTCCGAAGCCGCTCTTCCTGATCCATGTAATAACAAAACAAATAACATTATAAAATATGTGTTATAACTATAGGGGGGTGATATGAGAAATTTATTACATAGTTTAAGATGATTGTTCCCAACTAAATTTTCACGAGACATATTATTTTTTTACCCAATCCATAAGACATATTATTAAATCTTCTTATAAATTAAAAAAATATGATAGTATGTCATGTTAAGATTAATTAAGAAATAATTTCTTTCTTATATGGTAAAACTATAATTTAAGTGACTGAATTATTCTTCATGAAAAAAATTAACAATCATAATTTTTTTTGCCCCTATTTTTTTTTTACCTTCATTATATCTCTTTGCTCTTTGTGTATGACGTTATTTATCTCGTTTATTATCTTTTCTCTCTTATCTTCGGTTTTTTTTTTTTTTGTCATCTTCTCAAGAACAGATTTAACTTTTTGAGGATTCGTATAAAAGCCTGAATATAATAGACATATTAGTCTATCAAATTTAAAAGGGTTTTTCAAAATGTAATTTTTTATATTATATATATATATATATAAGAAAAGAAAGAGTAATACCGTCAAATAGAAGGTTAGGTGACAAATTGGAAATTGGGGAAGGTTCTCTGTTCATATGAAATCTTACTGGCCGGACCTCTTTTTAAGGTAATGAAATAAAGAATAATACACACACATACGTGAAACAACATTTTATTTTTGCATAGTTTTCTTTTAGAAGATTTTTGCTTAGTTTTTATCATCTTTGACCTACCCTATTTTTTATTTATTTACTCTAATTACGTCACTTGTACAAATATACACATAAAAGGAATGGGAGAGAAACAGTAATGAATGATAAGCATATATTCCGTGTAAAAATGCATGTCCTCCATCATCATCAAGCTTATATTAAAAGAAAAGAAATCCTAAATGGTCTGCTTGCCTTTTTGTGCTATCATAACGTCCTTTATCTTTTTTCTTTCATTTTATAACTTCATTACATTGCCTTTCCAATTCAACCATTAATTTTTTCCTTGTAATAAGTATACAAAAGGTTGAAAGTTGACTAGCGATTGGAAGTGTACTCTGTGCTCAATTTTTAAACATCATTGCACGAATAATTACTTCATAAAATTTCGAATGCCAATTAATTTACCTCTTAAAATTACAAAAATAGCACTTTAGTTCCTAAAATTATTTAATGACGATCACTTTAGTAATTAAAAGTACAAAAGTTAAAATAAATTACTTATAGTTAACTAAAATGGCCTTTTTATAATTTCAAAGAAAAAATTCATCCATACTTAAATATTTAATGAATTAACATTATCAAGAAGAATTATGAAAAATGTTAACAATACACTCTTTTAGAAACCTTCTATAAAGAATGGTCAGACCACTTAACAGGAACCTATGACTTAATTTAAATCAAACTTACATTGGGTCAGACTTTTTTAAAAAATAAATCAAACCTTATATTATTATTATAATTAAATTTATTATATAAATTTAAAAATTTAATTTATTATATTTTTAAATGTTAAGCATCTAATATACATATCTTTACATCTATCTTAGTATTAAATTATTATTTCTACATCTTAAAAGGAATTAGTCTATAGTTATTGACTAGGATATCCATGGTGAAATTCTCCAAAAAAAAATCAAAAAAAGACTTTTAAATAGATTTGTAGGTCAAACTTACATGTAGGTTGGATTACATCTTTAAAAAAATGTCTTTAACAAGTAAACAGGTCAAACTCAAACTTAATAAAGTCTAATTTGACCTAGTCTATTTTCACTCACACCTCTTACTATAGATTAAAATTTATTAGAAATCACAAATTTTGATGAGTTTCATTTTTTATTTAATATCTCTCTCCTTGATTTTGTTGTTTTCATTAAGTTTTAATTGATAAAAAGGTGTATGTTAAAAAAAGAGTGTGTTATTATCTCTCTTCAAATGGTTTGAGACCATCTTGTCTCAATCAATCTTCATATAATACATTATTAAGTCTTTTTTATAAATTTAAAAATAAAATTATATATTATATACATATTGACTTGATCAAATAATCTTAGATTATACTATAAATACTTATTTTGATCAATTTCTTAATAATTTTTTATAGAAGAAAAAATAAAACAGAATAAGTAAATTTTTCAATAAGCTAAAATTAACTTATATATATATATATATAAAAAATATAGCTCAATTAGTTGAGTCGTCTACTTTAGTTGTTGTAAACTTTTTAATATTTTAATTTTTACAAATAAAAAAATAGCATATACACAAGATAATAATAATTTTTTGGAGAAGTTAATACGAGAAAAAATTATAAATTAATTTATGTATAAGTTAATTTTTATTTTTAAAAAAGTTTATTTTATTTTTTATAAATATTTATGAAAAAAAATATGTAAACAAGTACCAAGTTTTGCCATCTGTCAAGAGAGAAAAAATATACAAACAAGTTCCACGTACAGATGCAAGTAATGCTATCATAAAATGTTTGGTTGAAACTTGAAAGCGTGCTTGGACATTGACTTTAGGAGGGGAATAAAAGGAAAATGATTACAATTTTCATTTTAAAATAAAAAAGTTATGTAATAATCATAAAAATAAAGAAAAGATTAAGATATTAAATTTATGTTAAATCATTATTTTACTTCTTTCATTTTAAAAATTATCAAATTAAAAAATAATGATTAAAAATACAAAAGTTGAACTTCCCCCTTTTTCCTTTCAAAAATCAACTATCAAACTCACCCGAAATGAATTTTCATTAAAGGTAAAGGTCTCTGTTTGCACAGTCTACTCTTCACAAGTTGAGATATTATTTATTAGATTTGAACCTATGATCTTCAAGTTGCAGGAAAACTTGTTACACCAAACTTACCCTTAATTCAAAGAATATGTATACAGACACACTTTGTGAACTCAGAAATTTGAATTATTCTATACTAACTAAGAACATTCAATAGAATTTGCTTGTAAAATTCAACTTAAAGAATCAATTCTTGTTCAGTTTCACTATTGGAGTTACACGGGGTGTAAGTTACATGTAAAAACAGTTCTCTTGTAAGAACTTGTCTTAACATTAGAAAATAATTTCATATGAAACCTACAAAAAATATAAATATGTACGCTAACTTGTGAAACATTTTTGAAGTTCCTAAAAACTTGTGTACCATAAAAGTGAAAAATTGTTAAAATTAAAAAAAAAAAAAGTAAACATATAAAAGTTTTTTACGCATTAATTCAACTATCATTTTAATTTGTTATGTAAAATAAATTTGTTAACTTTTACAATAATAATATTAAAAATTATATTTATTATATTCTTTAATTGATTAACAATATAAAAATTTCTATACTGATTATTCATTAAATTAAACTCTTCTTAAATTAATATGAGATAATAAAACTCGTTAAAAAAAAGGACTTAAACACTTAAACAAGTAGCATAGGAGACGTTCTAAGGTATTTTTGTACTATTCGGAGTTTTTATTAATTATACCTAATAGATATTTAGTTCATATTAGAACTATTCCTTGCTAAATGTCTATTGCATAGGACATATTTATAAATAAATACAAAGTGAAATTTTCGATAGTTTATTACTGAGGTCAAACTTGACCGTCACAGAATCGTGACTGCTACTGTTGTTTATGCTCCTTAGTTGACACCTAGGAATGAAACACTACGTGGGCATGAGTGCGCTTACCCACTATAATTGTTCAAATCCGTACCCTTTTTCCTTTCAGCAATTTGGGGTAAAAAAACAATGCCAATTGTTTATCTTGGCCAATGATAACTTGCATTTGTTGACATATGTACATATCACTATATATATATATATATATATATATATATAAATCTTAATTTGTTGATGAAATTAAGGTTGCAAATTTTAAACATTATACCAAAGCATATACTTCTGCAGTTATCCGAATTCAAGCCACCACTGAGCTTTTCCCTTTGCTAATGATCTATCTGTACTGCATATATTTTAGAATTTCTTTCAAAGAAAATTATCTCAAGTGTATATCCACATTACGGATGTGGAAACAGAGGTTCATCCAGTTGGTGAAAGATAGGATTAAGAACTACAGCTTATTTGGATAAAATTTTTCATATAATTATAGAAGAATATATTACACTTTATAAATTAGTTTGTGGATTAACTAATTTTAGTCTATAGATAAATTTATTTAAATAATTAGAACACACTCGTTCAATTAATTCCAACTCATTAAATAATCTGGTAGTATTTTTTTGAAGTGTTTTTTAAGTCGTAAGATCTGTCCTAATAAGTTGTGAAGACTCAATTCATCTAACCATTATTTTACTCGCAGTAAAAGAAAATTTACACTGTGTATGTGATTTGTAATTCTGTGTCAATAACATATTCTACAATATCTTTCCATCTTGTCACTACTGGTCCTGGCTCAACTCAATCACATGAAATACGAGACTAATTAACATATTACGCAACTAGTCCATTGATTGTTTCCTTTATTCATAAAGCAAAAGGTGTTCTGAAAACAAAAGAAAAACCAGCGTAGTTCAAACATTTTTTCCAAGTATGCTGCATACACAAGCAAATGCTTTATTTCTCTGGCTGATCTAATCTCTAAGAGCAGTGTTATCCACAGAGAAAAGCATTCAAATAAAGGAAACACACATTGTCGACATGTTATTGGACATTATTTGAAGTTTTGAACAATTTAAACACTAATTCCTGAATGAAGGAAATTGCTAATGCAAGCATGAAAGCCATTGACAATGGCTTATGTCTCTGCATAAAGAGCAATGAGAGCAGTGCCATGCTTTTTTTTACGGCAAAGAAGACTAGGATGCATGGAGCAAACAAGTAATGGGAAGGCTTTTAGGACAGAAAGTGATGCCCCCTTAGGATTTTTATCAAATAATTGTGAAGGGTATTATCAAGATATATTCAAAAAGGGATTCTAGCTAGACCAACTTTAATCTCCACCAAAAGGGACAATAAGGAGGTCTTCAATTTGGCAATTTGTTCCAAATTTGGCTATTTTTGAAAGGAACAAAAGGGGATCGGAATCTGTGGATTGATTCCACTTTGTGTGAGTGATCCCAGCATTGAACACTAAAGTTTTGGCCTAGGTGTCTCTATATTCCATCTTTGAATAATTTACATCATCACTGTCCTTCCATAAATCTTTGAGAAAAAGGAACCACAATTAACTTTCTACATAGCAGATTATTACACAGTTTGTCGTTGATAATAGTGTTGTGCTCACTAATTTAATTAAGACACAGATGGTCTTCATTTAAAGCAGTATATATATTAGGTGTGGAAACATAAACTGGCAACAAAATAATGTGAAATTATTACTAACGTTGAGTAATTAAAAGGAGGTGATGACACTGATGAGTATTATGAGTTAAAATAAAGTGAATATTGTTACCTCTAGAGTTCTTGGAAGAATAATGATCTCCTTTTGAGTCCGCAAAATTATGTTGGCATCATAGTAGCTATAGATGTTGACAAATCAAGAAGATCCGTGCAACCTCTGAGCACTTCTCTGGTTTCTGGCATATGTACAAAGATTCAGGCTCATCAAATTTGTAGTATTCAACAGAAAACTTTGTTGGAATCAATCCTAAAGTATTTCCATGGAATGCTGAAGCTCGTTGCAATTGTTAAGTTCGGATATCTGTTTGAACCTCTTCTAACTTCAATTTTCGTTTTTTGCTGCTTAATTAATGGTGTACCACACGAGACTAATTTGACAAAAATATAGTAACTCTTGTTACTACCTAAGTATTTTTTTTTTAATAAAATAATAATTTTTTATATGTTTATATAAATTATTTATTCTTATATTAAATAATTTTCTATTTAAAAAAAAAAACAAATTCTATCTGCTTCTTAAAAAAATGATTATTTAAAATTATTTTTTTATAAACATTTATTTTAAGTTTAAAGAAACTGACCTGTATCTAAAAAAAATGTCGTTTGGTATATGGTAATCCATATTGATAATCGTAAATTTGGTTTTTTTGTCATATGTGATTGTGTAAGTAAATCCCCTAATATAAAAAATAAAATTAAAACATAAAGTACTCAGCTATTTCTTTCCTTAATTAATTTCTTTAACTGACTCACAAAGCAACGAAACCTTAGGGCCACAATATGCTGGAAATGATTCTGGTAGAAACAGTTTATGTTTCCTTTTCTTGAAAAACGAGTGAACCGTTTACCATTTAGTTTGAAATGGAACCAAATTATAAAATATCATATAAATAAAGGGACTATTAATGTTTAGTTTTACAATCTTTAATTAAATAGTTGTTACGCTTTGGAGTAGCAGAGTGGGCGGGGATGCTTGAAAGACGAATTCTCTTGGCCTTAACATTCATCATTTTTTCAATCAAAGGAGTTAATTTAATTAAAAAAAATGTTGGAGTTCTGATATATGTAAAAATGACAGTTTATAATATTTATTTTTTTCATTTGTCTGAGGATCCTCTTAAAATTTTAAATTATTTCAATAAATTAACATGAATAAATAATTGAGGAAAAATATTAGAATTTCACACTAACATCAATGTAAACATGATAAGAACAAAGGATGTGTGAATGGCAAGTTAGTTTATGTCTTAAGGAGATCGGTTGTTGATAGAAAAGATTTAGAGGATGTGAAATTTAAAATTTTGTTAACAAAGTCAAGGAGAAAATTAAAAAAAAAAATCGTGAACTATTTTTAGGTTACTTTGAACCTAAGTTTATTGAACTTTTCTTTAAATCCTACTTGGACGCAAGTCTATGTTATTTATATTATTTAGAAGTTTGATCAAGTAATATAGGTTTGTTTGAATCTTGTATTTGGGCCAAGTAGTGTAAGTTATTGAGTCATGTATTTGGATCAAGTAGTATAGGAATTAGGCCATTTATTTGGGTCATTAGTTATTTGGGTCTTGCCTTACATTTTGGAGCATCACTAGCTTAAGATTGGGCTTACCATTTTCAAATCCTCCTATAGGGTATAGACCTAGTTTAGTTTTACTTCTAGATGCTAGTATATATAGAGAAAAAGTCAAAATATAGTCAACTTTTATTCATTAATGCAAACTAAATTTTCTTTCTCTGGTGAGAGTTAGTTAAATTCTCTCTAATTTTTAGAGAAGAATTCTTGTTCCTTATCAAAGATTTTCTCTTTGTGGATGAGCTTCATCAACTCATCATGAACTTAGGTTCATGTGACATTTCATTTCTAATCTCCAATTCAAATTCTTGAAGATTAAAATTGAATATATTGAATAAATCAAAAAATTTAGCAAATTTTTCATGAAGAATTGCACCAGTTATACTCAATGATGATATATAGTAAGAATACAAAAATAAAATTAACATCAACCATATCACACATCACACATCACAAATATGTTTAAAATTATAAACAAAAACTACTTTTCAAAAATAAAATCCTTAAATTGTAAAAATATTTTTTTTTCTTTAGATAACATAATTGATATTGAGATTGAGTTTTCACTTTCTTTTATTTTTTTTACTAAATTTTAAAATGTTTTCACTTTTTTTATTTATATGGGAGATCCATGAAAAATAGACTTCTCCATTTACCGTCTAAAATCTAAATTCTTTTTCTTTAGTAATTGTTTGAGATAATGATTGGTTTTAATTTTAAAATTTTAAAAATTAAAATTAATTTTTAGTTTCAATTTTTGAAATTTTTAATATTAAAAATTTAATTTCATATTTTAAATTCAAATCATATGCATAATTTATTATTTTCTCATTTAGGCTCATTTAGAGACAAAAGTTATTGATTTATATTAAGGATAACAATTATAGCAGGAGTTGATAATGGAGACAATAAATATGATTACATCGATTAAATTATAATATTAATGATAATAATGGTTGTTTAGTTGTGATGACAAAAGTGTTGGTGGAGACAAAGAGGTAGCAATTATTGTGATGATGGTCATAAAAATGATGAAGGTAATAGTAATAGCAATATCAGTCATAATGATAATCATAATTGATTAGTAGTAGTGTTGATTATAGCAATGATAATTATGATAATGATAAACATGGTAGTAACTATAGTAATGATTGTAATAATGATACGTGTGATTGAACCATGACAATGACAATAATGGATGACTTGTCGTGGTATGGATAGTAATGAATATAATAGATGATAATAAATTGATAATGGTAGTGTCACCACCTAATAATGATAGCAATGATGATTATTGACAATAACAATTGTTATTATAATTATGGAAACAACGATAGTAATTAGTGATCATAACTATATATATATATAATAGTAGTGATGATAAAGGTGATAGTTGTGCTAACACATGAACTTTAAAAATTAAATGATTTATTTTATAATTAAAAATTAAATTTACTTTTTTGTTTAAAAAATAAAAGTGAACTAAAATTATTTCAATTATATTTTACCAAAACCTTTTTTATTTTTAAATTAGCATTTTAAAATCCAATTTACCAAATTTCACACAATTATTTCATCTTCCCACTTTATTTTAACCTATGCTATGTTATGTAAAATATAAGTAATAAAGAGATAATCTATTTAATCATATACATACAATGTTTAAATCATGTAAAGTTTTATATACATTTTATTAATTGGGTAAAATTTTATAACATAATCATCATGCATGATTTTCTTTTGTAGTTAAAAATTATTGCAAGAGTTTTTACAAAAATATATACTGTGCGCACTTGTATGAATTAGAATGTAAGTTTATATATGCATAGTATATGCTTGTATAGATGAGGATAAGTCAACCACATAATAACTAAAAATTTCTATCTTTAACTTTAATCGGACTGGGAAAAAAGTCAAAGTGAAAATTGTGTTTTGGCATATATGTTAATTATATGATTTCACTTCATCAATATACTACACGTTAATGATTTCATGTGAATAAATTACATTAGATACGAAAGCTTTTAGATATCTTTTGAATTATTTTTGTTAATTTCATTATTTACTTCCTATCAATATTTTACCAAGAACATCTAATTCAACAGAGTGTGCGAATTGTTATTGTTATAAAAACAGAGACCTATCAATATTTTTACTTTAATTGGATTGAAATGTTTTTTCTCCTAAACTCATCCTTTTCAAAGTGTTCAGCAACTTTAGTTTGTAAATTATAATATATAAGAATTAAGGATGAGATCAATTGAAAATTAATATGGAGCTTAGATTTCCTTGAAATTTTTATAAGTGACTCTTCGTTCCTTTTGTTTAGTGTTGCATGCTTCATATTCTTTTAGATAAGTTTTTCATTTGTATTGACACTTGATAATGCTTAACTATTAGTAGCTGACATACACATGGTTTGCTGCATACCTGTCAGAGGCCATTGAAGATGACCATTAACGAGAAGGTATATTGAAGAACCGTACGTAAAAGAAGTTCTAAAACATCATCATGCATTTCCTCTTATAACCATCGATATTTAGTGTTTTACCTTAAGAGTTTGTTTAGTGTCTAAAATATAAGATAAGAAGAGATATAATATAAGTTGGATGATAATAGATGAAATAAGAGTATGATAAGCATTCATACTATTTAATATTTAATGTAATGCAACAAAAACAAATTGATAAATGACACATATGTTATCATATCCTATATAATGAATGAAATATAATTGACAATATTATATCTTATTAGAATTACATAATAATTTTTTAAAATTAATGTTTAATATACTTTTATAACTTTTTATAAATATATAAGAGGCAATATAAATTTAATGCGTGTTACATTATCATATTCTATTTGAATATTTTCTTAACTTGTCTTTTTTATTTTCTTGAAATGAAGATTACATTGATTCAAATATGATAAGTAATAAAGGAGTTCATCAGAATGCATCAAACAGCTATATACAATTTGTTAAGTGGAAAATGACAAGATCTCTCATTTCACAAGGTATAGGTTCAAATTTCTACTCATTTTGAGATGAGGGGAAAATAAGGTTTTTTAAGTTCATTTTAAGTTAAAAAAAAAAAAATCCTACCTTGGACTGGGAAGTCCTCCCTAAATTTTTTCAAATATATGTATATAGGAGAAAATAATTCATCGTATCCTATATTATCCTATTTTGTCACGTTTACCAAATGGGACCAAATGTATTATTTTTTTATATTTTACTTCCTTAGTGTATCTCTCTTTGGATGTTTTGCACATTAATTCAATGAATTCATTTGTCATGCAGTATGTCCTTTTGTACCTGCCTACCTGATGCCTTAGTTTGACTTTGATTTGTATGATTCACTAGGGAGTAAAAAACAAGTTATTTTGTTAAATATAGTCAATCCTTAACTAAAATTTATAGGATGGTATACAAGGGGGAATGACTACTGATTTGGGTTTTAGTTCAATTTTTCTTCTTGTTCCTGCACTTATGATTTTGGCAGCATGGTTTGGTGGGTAAAAAACAAGCTACATTGCTAAATATGATCAACTTTTAACTAAAGTTTATAGTGCAAGAGGGAATGGATTTTAGCTTGGGTTTTGTTCATTTTTTTCTTTTTGTTCTTGTTTTGGCCATATGGTTTGATGGAAAGTTGACATCTGCTACTAGAGAAAAGAATATACAAGAGGAAATATGCTGACTCTTATTTTCTGAACTATGGAAAGCTTAGGAGTGATTATGGGTTGGACTGACCCAATCAACTTAATTCAGTCTGAACTAAATAATCGAAATTAGGTTAGGTTCACAAGTCAAATTAATTTTAAAATAGTTTAACTTGAAGTCATTAAGTATTGAGTTTGTAAATTTCTAACCCAACCAGATATATTATTATATAAAAATACTTAATATTTAATTACTATTAATCTTTAATTTTATTTATTTATCCTTTTTGTATTTATCTTTTAATTAAAGATCTATTTCCCTTCAATTTTTACTTTTTTTTCCTAATTTTTTATTTCCCTCAAATTTTCTCTATATTTAATTTTATATTTTTTAAATACTCAATACAATGACTCAACCCGTTTGTGATCCGTTAAATCAGATTGTCTTACATAAATTTAATAAATTTGACCCAACACAATGTTTTTTAATCACTTCAAATTTTTTATTCTCCCAAACACAACCTAAATCAACCCAACATTATGAGAAACTCCTTATAGGTTGCATTCTGGTATAATAGTATCCTATCATTCAAATTTTGATACTCCGCTTCTGTTCTTATACTTCTAAATTTGGTGCTTAGAAAAAGAAATGCATGATTAATCAGAAAACATAAAACAAGATATTATAAATTGCTCTTACCTGATATGTTGTTAGCTTCCTTTGGGAGGCATTACCAAGGCCAAAATTGATAAGAACTAAAGTTCCTGAAATAATATCATGCAGTTAAAATAGGGTCCAGAAAGTCACGGATAAAGATTGTAGAAAATTTTCATTCTGTAAAAAAAAAAGTTTTAACTTGTTTAAATATAAGGTGAGAATAAAAGCAAAGCAAAAAACAAAAAGGTGAGAATAAAATAGAAAAATACACTTAGCCAAACTCTTAGAAATCTTTCCTGCAGTCACTTGCATTCTTTTGAATTGGTGCCACAGACGCCTTTGTGGGAGCTATTATTTATAGAGAAAATCTATTCTTTATATTTTTTTCTAGACATAATAATCTTTTAATCCATATAAGATAGGGTATTTTTTATTTTAGTTTTTAAATTATTTTTTATTTTAGTCTTTTAAATATTTAAATTTTTAAGTAGGATTTAAAATTATATTTCTAAGTAGAGATTAAAAGAAAAAATATATATATTTAAATGACTAGAATTAAAATAAAAAATAAAAATAAAAATTTTCTTTTTTATAAAATCAAAAGATTATTTAAAGTTTTTTCTATGACAGGAGTGTTAATTAATGGGATGGTTTGAATAAATTGAGTTGACTTATAACGAAAGGGAAAAGAAAATAAACTAATTAGAATACATTACTAATATAATTTTTTAAAATTTTTATTTAATTTTGATTTAAAATAGTTTATTTTTAATAATTATTTTAAAAATTATAATGATAATAATTTTTAATTG
>JAMLFT010004505.1:0-19415 GCA_026544285.1 Pachyrhizus erosus | reverse complement strand
TTGAATAGTAAAAACTTATCAAATTTAATAAAAAAATAAATAAAAACTTTTAATAAAAATTTAACATTCGACAAACTTTCCTTTATAGAAGTTCTTAATTTTATATGCTATATATATATATATATATGCAATGATGACAATATCGGTTAATCAACATCCTCTCTTATTTAGCCTAAAACCACTTCAAGGGATTTAGTCTAGGATAACATTGGTATTTTCTTATCACATTTAGCAGTCAAGCAACTGTTCATCACATGTTGATTAAGTGAAAAAGTTTAGATATATATTCCCTTAAAAGATGAGTTGATTACACACCACCTTCAATTTAAAGCTTAAGTAACCTTATTTTGTAACATAATGATTAAATTGAACTACACGCATTATTTTGTCCTAATATTTTACAAATGTCTTCCCTTTAACAAAACAAGATTGTAGGAAAATATTCTACTTCAAAATTTTATTCCGACTAAAAGTTACTCAAATTGCAAGTTAAATGACTTTTATGACACTAAACAGCATAATTTAGTCGCTTGAGTGGGGCTATAGGTTTTTTTTACCTTACTTAAATCTTTTATACACGTTACTTACATGATATTTTAACAGAATCAGGTTTCACCTCAAAATTCTGTGCTTCTGATTGTCCGCACCGTTAGTTAAGTTTGTTTTTCGTTGGACAATATAAATGATTTGTGATTATTTTTGACATAATTCTCATTGCTTACCTTAGCATTCTGCAATTACTCATTGGAAACCTATTTTGGTTCGTTCAAATGTGCTAAAACTTAGTTCCTATAGGATTTGAGGGCACTTGGACAAATTTAGCCATCATAGGCTCTCTATGCCTACTTTAGATCTTAACCAAAGTATTTTGCTGCATAATTAAACTTCTACTTATAAATTTTGGTTTGGCTATCTGGGCATCCTTACACCATATGTAAGTTTTATTTTCACCAACAATTAAGTACTAAAGAAAGATTTGGGGCTACTATGCATAAAATTACTAACTAGACCTTTATTGGCTTTAAAAAGACAAACTATTAGTACAACAAACTCTATAAATTCTGCATAATTATGCAAAACCAGAACATTTTATACTTCCTCATTTTACTCGTTAAGATCGTCTAATGGAATTTAGCACTAGGTTGGTCCATTTCCATCACAAACCGAGAGCACTAAGTTCTGAGATACCTATATGCAATATTGAAGTCTTTGATCATGCTTACTCCCACTTTAAGCTCATTTCTCATACGTTTTTATTAAAATTGCTGGTTTAAGAATACAACATTAGCTATTAGGCCCATAACTTAAGTAATAGCCATTGACTTCACTTAATGAACTAACACCTTACATGTAGCCAAGAAAAGTCTAATGACATACTGAGTATGAAAGCTTTGCAGTTTGATCCTAAGCATAATTGAAATTATTGTCATGCATAATTACTTAAGAATGACTTGAATACAAGTCGTTTGATGGATTAGTCATGATATAATTAGTTCTATACCCTTGACAACCATAAAATTCCTCTTCAAAATAATTGTTCAACAATTAATGTTAGTTCAAATCTACATAAAATACTCATATAAGCATGAAGTACATGAAATAGTGAGCGGGCACGTAAGTTAACAAACTTTAGAATAAAACATCGCTTAAAATAGAGAGGGGTTCTCTTATACCCATAAGTAGGACATCCAAGCATGGTAACTAAGTAGCCACTTCATTCCTTAGTAAAAAATTGCAAGACTTGCTATTGGTAACAAAATTTCTGATATCTCTTGCCTATTAAAGTTAATATATGTTGAACAATCTTGCACACAACAAATCTAGAACAATTCAGTCTGAACAAATTAATGCAAAGGTTCAGAGTGTCGTTAATAGCAATCTCTCATCATAGTATCAATGTAACTAAATTTACAAAATTTCCCAGAGGTGCAGTCTATGCCCATACACACATCAAGTTCTAAGTGAGACATCTCGTTTATTTAATTCAAAAGTCAGCTAGAAAAATCATTTATTCCTTAAACCAATAGGTATCAGTATCAAGTAGCTTATTTTAACTAACAAGGTCACTGGTATACCATTACACCAAAATGATCCATAGTTATCATATAAATTTCTACGGGAGTCAATTAAGGTAAGGTGTGTAGAATTATGGTTCATTACTTGTAAAAGTTGGGTTCAGGTCTACCCTTTTAATCAAGATTAATAAGTGACTTCCTTTTAAGTCCTATGTACAAGTTGCAGATTCAAGATTAAATTGGTGTAAACATGAAATAAGATATATTTTATAAGAATATAATTAAGAAGAAAATTAGGAAAGTATCTTCACCTTTCAAAGAAAAACTTTGATTAAATGAATATATAATTTTTTTTAATTTAAATCATTAGGGTTGGCTTAGCGGTGGAGATTGATAATATATATAAGATCATATATTTAAATATTAGTATGAGTATTAGAAAAAAAGTTAATTTAAAACTTAAAAAGTTTATTTTTATGGAAATTAGAACTTAAAAAATCATTTTAAGAAAATCTAGATTTTTAAGAATACTTTAATTTCTCAAAATAAAATTAAATTCCTTATGATAAATATAGACTTTAGGAATTGAAAATCTTAATATCTAATGGTTTTTTTAAGGCACTATAAGAATAAGAAATTCAATTATATTAAAAAAAAAACTAGATGTTACAACTAACATTTACTTTGCCTAAAAAAGTCAAACCTAGAGGCTTGATGACTTTGACATATAATTAGGGTTTGGAAGAAAGGATAATTTTCTATTTCCTTCATCTGTTGTTTCTAAGGATTGATTTTTGAGGTAATTTATCATCATCTTTGTATCTTTCATCACTAGTGCTTTGTTTATATTATTACTCCTGATAAGTGATAATGAAGTTTTTAGGAAAATAAAGATTTCATGATTGCTCATAAATTACTTTTTTTTTATTTGCTTTATGTTTTGTAATCATGTCTAGAAGCATTACATGATGAATTTCAGTAAGGATGAAATCTTTTTCTATAGCTACAACATCTCCGGTGTCCTCAAAATATTTGATCTAACCAACAACTAGTTTCATCAAATAGCTAATTTAACTTAACAATTAATTTAATCAATAACTAGATTCTTCTAACAAGTTTAACCAAATGACTAGTTTGGAAGAAGTAAATAAAATAGATAAAGATTTATCACATAAACATTACATATAATTATAAAATAAAACATAAACATTAAGAATCCAATACATTAGTCCTATAGTTTCAAACAATTTAAACCTAACAAAATTCAAATAATCTAAAGCTTATATCAATCCATGTATTTTTTTTTTCATAATTCATTATGATAATGAAATTGTGCCCTTGTCATCTCTAATATGTCCTTTATGAAGATATCAAACTCCATCAAATTTATTTCTCTCTCTTACCTTGACTTGATTCTTGTTGTTAAGACTTATCAAGAAATAATTCTTTAACAAGCAAAGTTATTTAATTTTATCACTTTTTTCTATATGAATTCTTTTACGTGTAATTTTTGTTTAGAACTATTACATTGTTGCTGTAAATATTTATCAATTAATTTTTAAATAAATTCATATTGAGTTTGAAAGTTGTTTAAATAATTTTTTTAATAAATTTTTGCTTAAGCTGATAATCAAAATTTGAATCATAAGAATTTATTTGAAAAAAAAATTGAAAGTTAAAAATTTCACACGCTATAAAAAAAATAAAAAGAATCATAAAATAAAAAAGTGATTAGTGATGATATATATATATATATATATATATATTTATATATATATATTGCAACAACTACTTTCATTTAATGATTAATTTAACCCAACAAAAATTAGAAATAATAATAATAACAAGTTTTAAAACACATTTTTACTCATACACCGAATCAATATTTTATTATTTAAAATTTATAAGACTCATTCTAACTGCAACCAGCACCAGTTGCTATCTCAAACAACCCAAATTATAGTGGTTACACGACAGGTTATTCTGTAACAATGACAGACATTCATTTGAGTTGCTAATATTGTTCCATAATATTTGAAGAACATATCTTACTGTCATTGCTAAATAAATTATAGATGTGAGTAATATTCCTAATTTTTTTTAAAGCAATTGAAATCGACAAGATATATATTTTTATTGTACAAAAAATATAAAAATATGTATTTTGACCTTTCACTTAGTAAGTATTTAGTTTATCATTAAACCAATTTCACATTTTGTTATATGTATTACAAACACATATATTAATATTAATTTTATTATATTAATTTATGTGATTTAATCAATAATTTATTGGTTAAACTAGTGATTTACTGATCTAGTAATTTTGTCAAGTCAATAACTAGTTCGATTTTGATAACACTAAATAAGAAAGATAGAAAAATGAATAAAAAATAATACAATGAATCCCATTAACTTTAAAATTATTTATTTTTTAACTCTTCTTTACTAAAGAACCTAATTCATTTTTATTTCTCTCACTCTTTTCAATTTATCCTTAACCAAACAGGTTGTTGAAGTAATTATTGTAAAAGTCAAAAAATTTACCATATATGATAGTTTAAGATTAAACAACAATATAAAAATTATTTCCACTGTTCATAATATACTATTTATTTACATTTTGAAACATAATATATATAGAAAGATCAATAAAGAGTTATTTTTCATCCTCACCATCCATTGGTCTTATTAAAATCTAATGATTAAGATTAGTTACTTGTTAAAACCATTAAATTTTAAAAAAATAAAAGAATGGTAAGAATGAAAAATAACTATCTTATATTAGTTATTATGAACAATGAGGATGAAGAATAACTCATTGAATAACTTGATCTCATATATATATATATATATATATAAAACTTAAATTTATTTTTGGTCTATAATAAATTTTTTATTTTGTTTTTATCCCTAGAATACTTTAGATAATGCTTTTGACAAATAAAATAAAGTTATTTAGATAATATTTTAGGAAAAAAATAAAATAATTTTTTTTATTAAGGACCAAAAAATATAAAAAAAAATTATTAGAAACCAAAAACATATTCAAGTCATAATTATAAAAAGAAATAATGGATCAAGTTATTCCAAGAGTAACTTTATCCATCCTCATTATTTATGTTCTTGAAATCTAATCGGTTAATTATTAATTACTCTTTACAATCATTAGATTTGAAAAAAATAAATGATAAAGATAAATAATAACTTATAAAAGTAAAAATGAAAAATAACTTTTTTAAAAATTACTCCATAAATTATTTGATCTCTATATATAAGGGATAATCAAATTACACATATGTAACTCTTACAACTATTAAAATGACATTGATATAACTTACATAAATTATTACATTATCCAATAACTTTTAATTACATATTTTTTTTTAAAAGTCAATGTTAAATAAAAAATTTCTTTTAGATAGATCATATCTATCAAAATTTGTATTAATAAAAAAATATTTGATATCTCATTCATACAAATCAAATAATTTTACTAACTATTACATCATTCAATAATTTTATATAAAACATGAATTTTGTCAATATAATTATTAAATTATAATTATATATTTTTTGAATTATTTGTATGAAATTTTATAAAAATTGAATATTAATAAAAAAAAAGTGATTAAATAATTTATATTTTAAAATATATATATTACGTTAATTTTGATTTATAAAAATATGAAGTATCAAATAATTTTGATATAAATCTAATAATTTACACATAATTTAAACAGATCATATCCCTCTGTATATATAAATATAAGAGTAATTTTCTTTTGTATCACTATGGTTATATAATTTGTCACTCAATGAAACTTCAGTAACTTCAATTTATTTTTAATGCTATGATAAGGAGGTGAATGAAACTCATTTAATACATGGGTACAATATGTAAAAATCTTTCTAAAATTTAAAATAGATACCAAGATCATTGTGTGTTTTGCGGGAAGGATTTTTTAAGAGATAAACATTCTCTTAAAAAAAATAGCAATGCAAGTGATTTAGCCAAAACAGAAAAGGTAAAAAAAAAAAAAAGATTTTCAAAAATATTTTCAGAGTAGGTTATTACGTTATTTCATTGACGTGTGTATCATCTTAGTTAAAAAAATGTTATATTTCCAAAGTGATTCTTATTTGTCAATAAATGGTAATTAATTTTTTTAATCCTAAAAATTACTCCAAAATTAAAATGAAAATTCAACAAAACATTTTTATTATCTCTTCCTCAAATGAGTCAATTACTGAATATTAGCTTGTCAGGGACGTTTACAAAGATTTCGGATCACCACATGACTGTTTCCACAAATTACCCATAAATTTATCTCTCCTCCTAAAATATTGATCAACTCGCCACAAAAAAAAAAAAAAAAAAAAACAGAAACCTTGCTACGAGACAAACAAGCCATTTTTGTTTTGCCATTCTTTGCCTTTTTTGCTTCTGGCTATCGATCATTGTTGGGTTTTATGAGACACAAACTGTTATTGCTTTTCTCAGTT
Source organism: Pachyrhizus erosus (assembly GCA_026544285.1). Taxonomy (NCBI): domain Eukaryota; kingdom Viridiplantae; phylum Streptophyta; class Magnoliopsida; order Fabales; family Fabaceae; genus Pachyrhizus; species Pachyrhizus erosus. Next base: position 12,894 of record JAMLFT010004505.1, on the reverse strand, counting down.
TCACCAATCCCTTCAAAACATCTTTGCATTGTTGCCTTACGGAATCTTCGTTGCTTATATCCCATTTGTTTGGTGGGGTTTTGGTTATTATTGTTGTTCCTTGTGACGGTTGATGAGTTAACCACCTTCCCTGTTGGAGCTGTCTCAAGTTCCAAGAAAATGGGGTTTGACGAAAATAAAGAAACTGGACAGAAAAGTGAAGCAACAGATCATGAAAATGAACAAGATTGTAAAAGTGAAGGCCAGCCCTTGGGCAAGCAAGTGAGTGAGTCTTCTATCTATGCAGCTGAAGAGGAAGAGGATGAAGTTGGATCCAACATACAATTGGGTCCTCAGTGCACTCTTAAAGAGCATCTTGAGAAAGATAAGGTTTTAATGTGCCTGCTGAAATTTACCATTATGTTTCATGCTTCATTAATTAATAATTAATTCTTTCTCTCTTTTTGGTTGAATTATGGGATTACTGTAGGACGATGAGAGTTTAAGGAGATGGAAGGAACAACTCCTTGGAAGTGTGGATGTGAACAATGTAGCAGGTTTATATATCACTTAATTAATTTTTCCTGTACAAGCCTTTTTTTTTTGTCCAAGATTATTTATATTCAGAACACATACTAGACAATTGACTTCTTCCGTTCAAGTCGGTAGGACAATTGTGCATACGTGAAAGCTTGTAATATTCAAATTTACATTATATTTTATTTCTAAAATTAAAAAAAGGCTATGTTGTTAGTGCTGCTTATAACAACAACAATAATATAATTATAAATATTGTATTGACTTGTGCAACTGCAAGAAGATTAACATGAGGAACCATGCAAATTAATTGGCATTTTCCATTCATGTAATTAACAGTGTGAGGAATCAGAGTATTCACTATAATCCGTTAAAACTTCAAAACTAGTAATTGCGATTTTTGTTTTATGAAGAGTGATTAGAAGATTTCTTTTATGAGTGTATGTTTGTTATATGTTTTCTTTTTTATACTTGTATGGATTATTACATTAATCTTTCTTTCCAGAAATTCTGGACCCTGAAGTGAAGATTACCTGTTTGTCTATCGTCTCTCCTGATAGAGATGACATTGTTCTTCCCATTCCTGAAGATGGGAATCCAAAGGGTTTATGGTTTACTCTTAAAGAAGGTAGTCATTATCACTTGAAATTCACCTTCCAAGTGAACAATAATATTGTGTCTGGCTTAAAATACACCAATACTGTTTGGAAGACTGGTGTCAAGGGTAAGTGTTTTCTGCCTAATTTATTTCAAATTAAACTTGTAACATGCAAAACTTGAAGCACTCTCTTACAACAATTCCAATTTCAGTGGATAGCTCAAAAGAGATGCTTGGAACTTTCAGCCCTCAGGCAGAGCCTTACACACATGAGATGCCAGAAGAAACCACACCCTCTGGGCTATTTGCAAGAGGATCATATTCTGCAAGATCTAAGGTAATATTATCACTAAATACGTTGAAATTGATTGTACAAATACACACATGCACTCACACACACAATTCCGTAATTGTATGAAATATTCCTCTTAAATGTTGCAAAAAATAGTCACATTAAAACAGTTTTGTCATTTCAGTTTATCACTTCCACAATTTTCCATCTATTTTCTTTCTTTATTTTAAGTGCCATCTTGTCTAGCTTTAATATATTCTGGTGTTAGTTTCCTTGTATATATGGATTACAGTCTATAGAGGAGTATAGGTTTTTCGGCCACCAACTTATATTGTGTTGTTCTTAATAGTATATATGGCATACCATAGTAATAAAATTTGAAGTGGTGCTTCATTGCATACTATAGCAGAGAAAAACACTTCTGTTTTCTTCTTTTGTTGTATGACAATGAATTAATGATACAACTATATACCATCATATCTTTTTTTTGCAGTTTCTTGATGATGACAACAAATGCTACTTGGAGATCAACTATACTTTTGATATTAGAAAGGAATGGGCTTGAACATGGATGGCAATATACTCAATTTGCATCTTCAATAGTAATTCTTATTCATTTAGTCAAATTTTTTTTTTTCTATTGTATTGACTTAAGAAATCAAATATATGATAGGTATTAAAATTTTCTTTGTACTGAAATATTTTCTTTTGGGTATTAACTAAAAGAGACAGGCAAAAAGGATTCTTTTGTAACTTTTCCAATAAAGGTTCCGTACGTGTCTTTTTTTTTTTTTTCTTTCTAATTCTTATATATCTTCTTAGCTTCATTACTTTTTGCCAATCCAAATTTGGGACACAATAATCTAAACTATTAATCTTCACTGTGATTAATATATTGATATATCTTTTAATTTATTTTTAATATGCTAAATTAAGTATTATTCTTTCAATCATAATATTTAAATTTTGAAAAGTTAAAATATTATAATTGATTTGAATTCTCTAAAATAAATTACAATTAATTTTAATTAATTATATTTTTATAATCTGTCATAGTTAATATATTAAATTTCCTATTATTCTACTAATCATAATATTCAAATTTTGAAAGTTAAAATACTAGAGTTGAATTGAATAAATTCATTTAAATTATAAATACTTTTATTTAACTTTAGTTTATTTTCGTAATTGATTTTCTGAATTATCCATTATTTTCTAAATCATAATATTTGGTTTTTAAAAGTTAAAATATTATAATTGATTTAAATTTTTTTACTTTGTCATTAATATGTTAATATATCTTTGAATCTATTTTACATATTCTACCATAATTAATATGTTGAATGTTAAAGCATTATAGTTGAATTAATTTTTTTAAAATAAATATAACTACTTTGAAAGTTAAACTAATATTTTTCAAAAATGAATTGAAACATTAATGTGATTTGTAATTTAATTAAAAAATAATATAGATAAACATAATATAAGTGATTGGATTAAATATTTTTTAGTCATGAATATTAATATAATTTGATTTGTGTACAATATAGATAAAGTAAATTAATGATTCTTTATCAATAGTTATGTTGATTATTATAACATTAGGAAATATCATTTGTTAATTAATTAATTTAAATAAAATATAATATAAATAGTATTGTTAAACATAATAAAATTCAAAGAATACTTCAAAACAACTAACATTAATGTAATTATCATTCATTTAAAATAATATATTAACCAAATTTAATTTATTGTCTTTAATTTCTATTTTATTATAAAATCTTATTTAATTTTTTGTACAATTATTTTTCTCATAATACAATTATTTTATATTTTATAATAATAATAATATTAATAATGTGATTATTATTATTATTAAAATGTATATCATGACTTATCATATATATCAAAGCAATGAGCACATTTTTTAGCACGTTTGATATTAAAAAAATATTCTTTTTACTTTTTCACTAATTTTTTCAACTTCATTTGATATTGAAATAATCATCATATTTTTATTATAATTTCAAATTTAATGAATGTAAAAAATAAAAATAATTTGTAAAGTAGACAAGACTATTATTCTAACAAAAGATAAAATAAAATTAAATAAATAAAATAAACAAAGTAAAAATGTTCTAACATACTAACAATTTAGATATCAACAAAATTTTATTTAAGAAATTTTGAAGAACCTAAAATATTTTATCTAATGTCTAATTAATGCAAACATATAGGACCTCATAATTATTCTAAAGAAATATAAAATGAAAAACATTATTTATAACAAGATTTTTCATTTTTATTAAACTCATCACCTCGCAATAATATATTGTTCGTTACGTCTTATTTTTCTTTTTGTGAGCATGCATTCATATATCGTCATGATTTCATCTTCTAGAACAATCATTTTACTAGAATTAACTACAGAAATAATAATAAAAATATTAATGAGTGTAGAAGAGATGAAAAAAGATAATAAAAAGGACAAAATAAGTAAATAATAATATATGTTTTATTGGTTTCTCCGCTATTATCTATCATCCAATGACATCTTCAGATAACATTTCATTTAAGTGCCTATAAAATTGTTGACAAAATCTTCATCTTGGAGAAAATTCATTATATTACAATTTATCTTACACCTCATATGTCCTCTCAACAGTAGTGCACAAACTCACTAAAGAAAGGTTGTTTTTATAATCAAACTAATTAATTGTAAAAAGTAATCATATTGATATTGACATAATTAATACTAACTTGATTGTACAAATTGGTTAATTTCAATAATTAATTTAATTATCAGTTATGAAAGGTAAAAATATAGATATTAAGAAAGGATTGCTTTTACAAAAAAACTTATTACTATTTAATTGTAATTAATTATATTACCATTAGTTTCAATCAATTTTGATTATTATTTAATTTTGATTAATTATATAAAATTAATTATATTAATTATAACAATTATATAAATTATATAGAATAAAATTACATAAGTCACTAATTAAATTCAATTGGACAAATAGCTATATATTGTTCAAATTTTAAATTTTGTATAATTAATTATAAAAAAATAATTATATAATCATATTGATATCATAAATTAGCAACGAATTGTTTTAATTTATTAAAATAATTTTAAATTTTATTTTTTATTATATTTAAATTTATTATTATTAAAATATTTTAATGTCATGTATGTAATACAAAAAATTACTTAAGTTAATTATTTTATAATTTTGTAAATTTTTCATAAATTTAATATTTTAATTTAAAAATAATTAAATAAATTTAATATTGATACAATTAATTTATATTTTAATCTCTAATTTGAGACTCAAGCCCAAATGTTTATCGCAAATATAATAATTTGATTCTTTATATTTTATTTTTAAATCATAATAGATACATTTATAAATCTACAACTTATAATTTTATTTTTTTTATTTTAGTATAAAATTCTATGGTTATATATTAAATTTTAGACTTTAATTTTAATTCTTATGAAATTACATTATATTTTTTCTTTTTATGAATTCATGTGTTTTTTTAATAGCATAACATATCTCATAAGTTTATATTTTAAAAATTTTGATAATCAATACCACTTTGATAAATAATATATTTTTTAATATTTAAAATAGAAATATTTTACTTATACTTATATTTATTATCAATCCTAATTTATTAACTAAAATATTTTTTAATAATATTCAATAATATAGATTGTCTTAATAAATATATTATATTAAAATATCATTTGTAATCCCACTATAGATGGAAAACTAAATGTTACAACAATCAATTTTTTTATATATTTTTGGAATTTTATAATTAATATATTTTTATAAATAATATATTTTAAATATAAAATTTAAATATTTAAATTATATGTATATTTTTTAATATTAACATGATAATTTATTAATTAAAATAAATTTTAATAATATTCGATAGTATATTATCCATAATAAATATGTTACTGCTACTTTGGACAAAAAGTTAAATGCTTTAAGTTTGACAATCCTTTTAAATATATATATATAATTTACTATCATTATAATTTTTAAATTTTATTACTTACCCGTCTAAAATAGAGTTAACGATAGGAAGTAAGGAGACTAACAAATTTCAAAAATATTTATTTGACAATACTTAAAAATTTGAAGAATAAAAATATAATTTATTAAAAAAGGTATAATGCAGGGTTTGGGATAAGTGAAACAGCATGGTCACATTTTAGTAAGACATTACTTTGATAAAAAATTATAAACAATTTGTTTTTAAAACTTTTTTATACACTATCTAATCATATTTTAAGATGTGACTGTTTTATATCTTATTATATCAGATAATAAAATATGTTTTTAATTTTTTAAAAGGATCATTTAGTAAAATATATTTTGTTTTAATTTTTTAATAGATTTTGATTTAATTTTACAAATTAATCTTAATATTCCCATAAATTTTGTGAGTGTTAAAATCCATCGTCGTCCTTACACCCACCTTATGAATCTTTTCCATATAACCCTTATTTCAACCCACCGCATCACCTCTTCAATTAAACACATAAACTCCTATCTATGCCTTTGAAATATGCGTATTATTAAAGACTATTTTCTCTACACCTCTCTTTCACTTTCCACCAATTGCTTCTACTTTCCGTATTATTAAAGACTTATTCATTATAATTTTAAATATATTTTCCCAGCAATACACTGGGTAAGGGACATTCATTATATTGTGTAACAAAATAAAAGGGGGAGGGTTTGACAAAATAATGTTTTGTATAAATTCCCATATTTGTAAGGTCCCTTTCTCCCTCTCCCTCTCCCCTCCCCTCCCCCAAACAAACATTCAAATCCAAAATTTCCGATATAACTGTAACTATTCACAACAAAATCTTAAATGGTGTAATTTGGATAAGGAAAAATTGATATCAGCAATTGAGATTCCAGCAATGCAGTACATCAGGATGAAAGATCATGCCACGAAAGGCCTGAGCAATGTCCGAGGAGGATTGGCACACTGGGTGTACAGAGAGAGAGAGAGAGGATGAATTTGGACATCGACATAATTTAGGAGAATATTAGGATTAATTTGTAAAAATTAAAAAGAAAAATAAAAATAAAAATAAAAAAATGCTTTACAAAATAATCTTTATATTTAAATGTAAAGAATAAAATTATATTTTATTATCTCGCATGATAAAGATATATGATTAAATGGTACATGAGAAAGTTTTAAGACAAGTTATTTTATATGAAAGTAATGCGTATTTTAGCATTGGTATGGCTAAACGTCAGCTTCATTTTTGGTGATGAGAATAAATAAACTAGAAATGGAGTAGAAAGCATTATGAATGTCGGTTAGCGAGATGATAAATTGGGGAGATGGAAAATGGTGGGGTAGAGTGGAAGGTTGGTCTATGATGGGTTAAAGAAGTAATTAGTTAAATGGGATATGGAAAGGCCACCATACAAGGGGAGAAAAAGTGTGTTCCAGAGGAGCATTTCCCATTAAAGTATTAAGTATAGTAAGTATGTCTTCAAGGAAGAACCACCCTCAAGTTAGAAGCATCTCTTTGCTGTGGCTGTAGCTGTAGCCACTACTACCCTTCTCTTTCTCTCTCCATCTTCCCTTCCAGCTGGTACTTACCCTCCATTCCATCTTTATATACCCTCCTTCCATTCTCATTTTTTGTCCTTCACTTCCTCTCTCTCTCTCTCTCTCTCTCTCTGAATTCCTCTTATTCAGGTCTGTGCTCTTCTATCTCAATATCATGCCTTTGCTTTACTTTTCTTTTCAATGTCACTCAATTTATGGTTGGTTAGCTGCAAAGTTTTTTTTTATAGCTTTTCTTGCTTTTTTCACATCTCAATGTCATTTTTGTCTCCTGGGTCCTTGTAATTTTGGATCAGCTAGTCTAGATCTGTCTCATTTCATTATGGGGTTCACCAAATGATGCCAACTCTGTCATTGTGTACTTGACTGGTCTAACTCATCTACACTTTGCGTTGGGTTTGACAACAAGTTGGAAACTTTGTGTGTGTGTGGGGAAGGAACCGGTAACGGATTCATTCCGTTGGCATTGGTCGGTGCCTTGTTGTTGACGATAGTTTCAAAATAAAAAATAGAAAAATCTTTCAACATTTATTTCATTAGGTGTCTGATCTTGAATTTAGCATTTGGAAATTTACTCTTCTTCAGTTCTGGGACTCCCATGCTGTTCTGAATTTTACATTTTTCACTAGTATGAACCAAAAGTTACTTTTGAAGTATTCTTCGCTTCTATCAATTTGTTATACTGTTCATATCATGCTCCGATCTGCAGTTCCTTCTGCTTACTCTGGTTCAATTGGCATTCCTAGATCTTCCCTAACGCCTTTCATATTCTGTTTATTTTTTTATTTTATTTTTCGTTCCTCAATGTTAACTTTTGCAAGATCTGGTTCCAGCCATTATGTTAGTCTCTAGATATTATTAGTACACTGTAGACAACTTTTCAGTGAGATGTAAAGAAGGTTAGGTGGAAAAATTATAAGGGTTTATGATTAATATATTGGAGATTGAGTTTGAACTCGGAGTTCATTTTTTATTCCCGCATTATTTAACTTTTTCACAGGTTGGTAGGTTTTGGTATGATGAGATCTAACCACTGTGGAGCTGTTATCTTACAGGAATTTGGAGAGATTGCTGATATTGCAAGGTACGATAAAGCAGTAACCAAGGAAAAGATGGAGTTTTCTATGATTTTCATTGTTAGTAACATTATGCTGCTTCTCAGTTCAGCATGTGCCAAAACTGCTAGCCCTCCCTCTCTGAGCCCAACTCCAGCACCAGCCCCGGCACCGGACTTCGTGAACCTCACCGAGTTGCTCAGTGTTGCTGGTCCATTTCATACCTTCCTCGGATACCTTGAGTCCACTAAAGTGATTGACACTTTCCAAAACCAAGCCAACAACACAGAAGAAGGAATTACAATCTTTGTTCCAAAGGACACCGCCTTCTCTGCTGTGAAGAAATCTGCACTATCCAAACTCACCTCTGAGCAGATAAAGCAAGTGATTCTCTTCCATGCCTTGCCACATTTCTATTCTCTAGCTGACTTCAAAAATCTTAGTGAAACCAGCTCTACTCCCACATTTGCTGGAGGGGATTACACTTTGAATTTCACTGATGATTCTGGGACAGTGCACCTTAGTTCAGGATGGTCAAAGACCAAGGTGAGCAGTGCTGTTCATGCCACAGATCCTGTTGCAATATATCAAGTTGACAAGGTGCTACTTCCTGAGGCCATTTTTGGCACCAATATACCTCCTGCACCTGCTCCTGCACCAACTCCTGATATTGCCCCTGCTGCAGATTCTCCAGCTGAACACAGTGCAGATAGCAAAGCATCTTCTCCATCATCTACTCCTGATGGCTCCTCTTCTTACAAGCTCATCGGCTATGGAATCTGGGCCAACCTTGTCTTGGTAACTTTTGGTGTGCTGGTGCTCTTCTGATGGGACTCTTCCAATTGAATATTTAATTTAGATTATGTTTATGTATCTACATTTGGTGCCACTTGCTTTGATTTGAATCCATTTTTTTGAACATAAGTGTTATTCAATATATGTATGAGAATGTGATTTCTACTATTATACTATTTTTTTGAAATCTCATAGCATGTTGTTGTCATGTTATGTTATGGATGTATCTACCTTTTTTGAGAGTTTTAATGCCGTCACTTAAAGTCTATTCCTAAAGTGGATTTTATTTCCTAAAGGGATGTTTCCCGAAGTTAAATGATAATGGGTTGGCTGATTTACAAGCTCTTTTTACGGATGCTAAAACTAAATTAAAAATGCAGATTTTATATTGGACCTTTTAACGTTCCAGCTCCTGAAGAACAGGTATTTTTCCTATCCTAGTGCCATGTGACAGGAGATGCGGTTTTGAAAAACAATCAAGGATATATATATATATATATATTCTTCTTCTTTTTTTTTTCAATCCAGATCTTGTAAAGAATTATTAGCATTTATTAGCTCCTTGACAGCTTTGGGGCGCGTAGTGATTTCATAATTCAAACTCTAACATTGCAAGTAAAGTTAGTACGGATTGAAGTCCATTTTCAATACAGCCCTGCTCTGTTGGGTTTATTAAGCATAATTGATTGTTATTCAAAAAGTTGGTAGTCCCTTGGCGAAAAAGAAAGGTTGATAATCATGAGATGCTAAAGTAATTTTGGCCAACAAATCTTTGCAATGTCATCTTCAAAATAATTACAAAGATAATTGGAAATTGGTTATTGGTTTATGTAGCAGCTAGGCGCCTTTATTTATCCTAATAAGTACTGTTTCATTCCAGGTCGACACAATTTCAATAACATAGTCAGTCATATCAGAGGTGACTCACTCTGAATAAAAAAGAGAGAGAGAGAAAGTTTTATGGTAATTAAGGTTTGATCATGAAAGCCAAAAACAGCATGCACTGAGCTTTATTCAAGAATAGACTTGTTGGGTGGAATTTAATCTAGCTTTTTAGTGACTTAATTTTGAAGTGTGTATTCTAATCTTTTACTCTTTACGTCTGCCTTCCCTCCTTCGCATAAGCGGTTTGTTTGTGGTGTGTATGGAGCCATCAAATCAGCCGTTAAAATTAATGGGTTGTGGATGCCTATAAAATTAACCAAAGATGGTATTCCTGTCTGTTACCATCTTTTCTTTGCTTGCTCACTTTTTTATTCTTTTAGGAGAACTGCATCTATCAGTCAAATAACAATTGGGTTTGGAGCTTTACTGTTGCTAGTTGAACTTCAGGCCGGAATGTGAGGAAGACTATTTCATAGGTTTTTGTTTAAAACAGACAAATTTACACTATTTTGTACACAAACTTTTGAAAATAAAAAATAATATAAAAAACATTTTTTCAGAAATTTTTGTAATTAAAAATAAAAATAAAAAAAACATTGACTACGTATTGTAATTTTGATTTTCCTAACTTTCAGAAATTTAAATTTTGTTCAATCTATTTTATTTTTAACAATTTTAGTCTCTTTATTAATTTTTTTGCATTGACAATTAACAAGATTAACTAAAATTGATTGATTACAAATACAGATATTTAAATCATTAGTTTTTAAAAATATAAAGACTTAAATCGCTATAAATAAAATAGAGAGATCAAAATAATAATTTTTAAAAAATAAAAAAAATAAAAATTACAATTTAAAAAAAAACACATTTTATTAAATTGAACAATCTTTTATTTATTTGATTTATAAAAATTTAATGGACATACAAAAATTATACTGTTAACCAAATACAAATAGTTGTTGATATAATTTTTAAAATAATTATAATAAAAGTTTAAAAAAATTATTTAATATAATGATTTGTGATTAAATAATTATATTAAATTATTTTATACTATTAATACATCAACTATTTTTTAAAAAAAGAAGAAAAATTAAAATTAAGTTATTATTATGCCCTAAAAATCATAAATAGGGTTTCAAAGATTAAAACATAAGAGGGCATTTTTGTTTTTATAATTTAATTTTTTAAGTCTACTTTATTTTAAATTGAACACGAGGTTGAAGTTTAGTTGTGATAAGCAAATATGGAACTGAAATTTATTTGAAACTATGAAAGGGCACAAGTTTGCAAAACACTTGGGCAAAATGGCCAATCGAATTACCTGAGTTATTTATTATATTATAAGTCACAAGAATTAAGCAAATGGAAGAAAGGTGGAAATGTCATTTCATTAATCTAGGAACATTAATACATCTTAAGAATAAATATGAATATATATAATAAATTTCACTTAAAGTTTTTTAAATATTAGGTTGATGATTTAACTTTACAATAATAGTTAAATATAATCAAATTTAATAATCCTAAATATATTTAATAAAAAATTAAATTACTGACATTAATGTTATTTATATATATAATTTTGATAATTCAATATTATTTTTTATCTTTTTAATATTAGATAGTAATATATTATTTATTATATAATTTAAAAAAATAATAATAATTAAAGATAGAAATCAAACAACTCTATTATATATATATATATATATATATATGTGTGTGTGAGAGAGTACACTCTATTTTTTAATTTAATTTTATTTAAATATTAAATATTATTATTATTATTATACTTAAAATAATAATATTTTTTTATTTCCAATAATTAGTTTTTAAATAAAAATACATTTAATATTTATTATTTTATTTTATTAAATCCTAAATGTTTTATAGATATATGAATATTATAATAATAATAATAATATTAAATATTACATTAATATTTATTCTCAATTTCATTAAATTTTAAAATTAATTACTTTAAAATATATTTATAAAAATAATAATTCAAAGTACTAATTTTATAAATATGTAGTTAAATTTAAAATAATTCATAATATTTTATTTTTATCAATAACTAAGGATATAAATTAAGAAATGCATTAATATATATATATAAGTATAATTTTTCAATTAAATTATTAAAATATATTTCATGAACAATTGTAATTATAAATAATACATTTATAGATATTTATTTAGTTACTTTTAAATTAATATTTTAAAATAAAAGTAATAAATAAATTATCTAACATATATATATATGGAGATACATCAAATTACATTAGTATATTTTTTACCGAGTATTACATCATCTAATAATTTATAATTGGATGATTTTTTTTTTTAAAAATTATCATTGAAAGTTCATTTCACATAAATCGTTTATGCAAAAATTTATATTAACATAATATTATTAGATATTTCATTTATATAGATCAAAATAAACGTAATATACACTTTTTAAAAAAACATTTAATTAATTTTTTATTATTATTCAAATTTTATAAATTTTGACATAAATAATTAAGATAATATTAAATTATAAATCAACAATCATATTAATAAAATTTATATTTTATATAAAATTATTTGAATGATATAATAATTGGTAAAGTTACACTAGTGTAATTAATTTCTCTCCTATATATATTCACTTAAGTTTTATTTTTATAGAGAATCACATTAACTACATTAATGACAATTGTTATATATTTTTTTCAATCATAAATTAATAACAACAATAATAAATAAAATTATTTTCAATTCATTTATTTAGATCAATTTTAATATTATAATTTTTTATTTTTATAAATTTAAATTTCTATAATAATAATAAAGATTATTATAATAAACAAATCTCATTGTATTGATAGAGAAAACTTAATTTAAATCATAAAAAGGTTAAGTAATTTAAGACTTTAATAATATCATATAATTAAAATTAATATATTCAAAATGACCAAATTATTATTTTAAAATAAAATTTTAATTTTATAATAAAAATTTAAATTATTAATTATAAACACATAAAATTCAAGTACATATAAACATAATATTCATCATAAGAAAAATAAATACTTAAATTAAAATAATATAAAATTATACTTATTATT
>JAMLFT010004504.1:0-19421 GCA_026544285.1 Pachyrhizus erosus | reverse complement strand
TTTAATTATAATTTTATTAAATTAAATATTTTACTAATCAAATTAATAATAAAAAAATCAATATAATAATATATTAACAATTTAATAATTAATATTTTTTATTAATAATTAAAATATTAAATTTAATTATTAAATTAAAATATTTAATTTTAAAAATAAAAATAACAAATAATTTTGTAAGGAACAAAATTATAAATTAGGTAAAATAAGATATTAAAATTTTATTTTAGTCTACTTTTCTCACATCGCATTTACTCCAAACGAGGTAAATCTACCATTGGTTAAATATGCGCGAGATATCGCGGAAAGGAAATCCAATACAGACACAGAGAGATGCTAATACATAAACCAAAAATAAAATTAAAAAAAAATCGAAAAACGAGAAAATACAAGAGAAGATAAAAAAAAGTTAGTTAGAGGAGAAAGAAGAAAAGATAAGAACGGAGATACACTGCAGCATAAACCCTAGGTCGAAAATATCGCGATAAATCGAAAAAATTATTAAATCTGCGATCTCCGATTATCTCTCCGTTGGGATTTGACCAATCTCTCACACTCCGTAAGCTCCAAATTTCTCGCTATCTCATTCTTTCATCTCATCTTCATCTTTTTTATTTGTTTCGTCTTTTAATTTGTTTTAAATGCAATTGTTTTTCTGTATCTATGAAATGAAATCTATTTTCGCAAAATAGATTCAATTCACTGTGTAATTGGGAGGAAGATTTAGTTTAATTTGTTTGGTTCTTTGAAGGCTTCGAATATCTTATGTGTATTCAAAATGAGTAAAATGGAAGATTATTTGAATTTGATGCTTGACTTCACTTACTGCTTTTACAAGAAAATAAAGAGTTACAATATGTGATGGTTAACTCTGTCTCTTGACAAAATTCACTAAACCACTGAAGTTTTTATTCAAGTGCATTGCTTTAATAATTGAATGATCATTGTTGTGCTTGAATGATTGTGGTTCATGTTAGTGTGTCGTGTTTCTGATGAGATTCTTACTCTATTTTCTGGCTTGATCTTTTCGTGTAGGTTGCATATACTTATTCTCCAGGAGCTACGTTACTGCATCCTAAAGTAAGTTGAAGCTTATGTTCCACTATACCTGTCTTTCAAAATAAAACGGATGTTAATTATATCATTAATGGACCTAGCATGATAGTATCACACTGTAATTGCACAGCTTTTCATACTCACAGGAAAATCCACAACACACTGGGTGAAACGGCCGCATCAGGCCGCAATGTGCTTCATGGTCCTCACACAATTAGTTCGTTATTCTTCCTTTTTATTTTGTAGATTTATAGGGAGTTTTGAAGGGTTGGATATATAGTAAAATGATAATAAGCTAATAATGGGGGAGAGGTGGAATTTGGAAGAACAAGAGATGTAGAATGTTTAAAATGAGTCATGATTAATTATATTTAGTGCAAACATAAAATAAATTCATGCTGCAATGACCATAATAAGCATTGCCAAAGCCACAATCACAGTTGCCGCAATTGCAATCACATTTGCAATCGCAACCACAATTTGAAACTATGGGACCTGGTATTAAGTAATTATTGTTTATCCTATTGACATCATTAGCTTCTACATTAATATTCTTCTTACCATACGAATACCATTTTCTTTAGGGGGCTTGGATGACAAATTTTATTTTGCATTTTGCCGATCCCTCATTTTTAATTTGAATATTTTGTTTACTTATTCTTGGTTACTATAATTCAAATGCATTAAATTAACAAATCCAAAGAACAGCTTATCATATAATGTGCTGATTTTAATTTTTTATTTGAATTCTGGTAGTGGTTCGAGAAAAAGATGTCTGTTGGGAATATGCAGAGAAATTAGATGGAAACAAGGTAAGGTGTAAATTTTGCCAAAGAGTTCTGAATGGTGGCATAAGTAGGTTGAAGCATCATTTATCTCGATTCCCAAGTAAAGGGGTAAATCCTTGTAGCAAGGTAAGAGATGATGTTACAGATAGAGTAAGGGGCATAATAGCATCAAAGGAAGAGGTCAAAGAAACCTCTAGTGCGAAGAAGCAAAAAATAGCAGAAGTAAAATCTCCCAGTAATCTTTCGGTGACTAAAGCTCTTGTATCTATGGATGCAGCATCCCCTGTTATGAAGATTTTCCCTCCTGGCAATCCTATGACCCCTTCCTCTACAAATAGCCAAGAGAATGCAGAGAGAAGTATTGCTCTATTTTTTTTTGAGAATAAGCTAGATTTCAGTGTTGCACGGTCTTCATCCTATCAGTCAATGATTGATGCCATTGCAAAGTGCAGTCCTGGATTTACTGGTCCATCAGCAGAAATCCTAAAAACAACATGGTTGGAAAGGATAAAATTAGAAGTGGGATTACAGTCAAAAGATGTTGAGAAAGAGTGGGCCACTACAGGTTGTACCATTATTGCAGACACATGGACAGATTATAAATCGAAGGCCATAATTAATTTCTTAGTCTCATCGCCGTCCAGGACCTTTTTCCATAAATCTGTGGATGCCTCTGCATATTTCAAGAACACCAAGTGGCTGGCCGATCTTTTTGATTCTGTAATTCAAGAGTTTGGCCCAGAAAATGTTGTGCAAATTATTATGGACAGCAGTTTTAACTACACTGGTATTGCTACTCATATAGTTCAGAGCTATGGAACTATATTTGTATCTCCTTGTGCGTCTCAATGTTTAAACCTAATCTTGGAGGAATTCTCCAAGGTTGATTGGATTAGTAGATGTATATTACAAGCACAAACCATATCAAAGTTAATATACAATAATGCCTCATTGCTTGATCTTATGAAGAAGTACAGTGGAGGGCAGGAACTTATCAGGACTGGGATCACAAAGTCTGTTTCCACCTTCCTGTCTTTACAGTCTATGTTGAAGTTGAAAACAAGAGTGAAGAATATGTTCCACAGCCATGAATATGTCTCAAACACTTCCTATGCAAATAAACCACTGAGTCTTTCTTGTATTGCAATTGCTGAAGATGGTGATTTCTGGAGGACAGTGGAAGAGTGTGTGGCCATCTCTGAGCCTTTTTTGAAAGTATTGAGGGAAGTATCAGAGGGGAAACCAACTGTAGGTTCCATTTATGAGCTAATGACACGGGCCAAAGAATCAATCAGGACATACTACATTATGGATGAGAATAAGTGTAAGACATTCTTAGATATAGTGGATAAAAAGTGGCGAGACCAACTCCATTCACCTCTACATGCAGCTGCTGCCTTTTTGAACCCCAGTATCCAATACAATCCTGAAATAAAATTTATTTCTTCTATAAAAGAAGACTTTTTTAACGTTCTGGAGAAACTGCTTCCTGTACCAGACATGAGGCGTGACATCACAAATCAAATCTATACTTTTACGAAGGCACATGGCATGTTTGGCTGTAGCCTAGCAAAGGAGGCAAGGAATACAGTTGCACCTTGTAAGTTTTAAATAGTGCCCCTTCATACATTTTCTCTCAGAGCCAATTTTATGATGAATTTCATTTTAAGCTGCATCTTTCAATCCAAAATTAATTTTTGTGAATTTTAGTGACTGACTTCAACATTGATTTTAGCGAAGAAAACCTTGTATTTTGGGGGTAAAATGTGCTTCAAAGCCTAATTCTAGGATTAATGATGTTCCAGTTTGGATTTTTTTTTTTTGGGGTGAGGGGACTCGTGGAAGACTAGTTCATTAAATCATAAATGAAATACTTTTGAAAAGATAGGTTATGCGAAATTAAATGTAGGACTTCTTTCAGTTTTTTTCTGGTTGACAAGATTCTTTTTTGTTTCATTCACTGGACAACTAGGTAGCATCTGATTTCTTCTTCAGTTGCACTCTGAGAAACTTGGATTCAAATGATGTCAGTCCTAGGAACAACTCGTCTCATTTGGTTTAGTTGTTATTTATGTTTTTTTTTTCTCGGGTGGGAGGACCACATCAAGCTGAAATGCATCTGTCACTCTGCTTAGTGCTTTTGGTATTTGTCATTATTCTTTAGAGAACAACAGAACAAAAACAACACAACAAAATGTTTCAGACACGTCTATTTATATGGAATGCCAGACCATGCTTTGATTTTCGGGCATAATAACAATTGTATTACTGAAGCAGTGGCAAGGGTGCCGATTATTTAAATCTGTTGTTTACCTCGTACGGTGGATTTGAACAGCATGTTTTAATAAGAATGTGACTTTTGTTGTTTACTATTTGCTTTTTTCGACTGTTTTATTTGCAAATCTGCTGGTACCACCATTACACATTAGGACTAGTTATTCTGCAAACTCATTACTTATTCATTGCAGGGCTTTGGTGGGAACAGTATGGTGACTCTGCTCCGGGGTTGCAACGAGTTGCCATTAGAATTTTAAGCCAAGTTTGTAGCACCTTCTCATTCCACAG
This sequence comes from Pachyrhizus erosus, assembly GCA_026544285.1. Classification (NCBI taxonomy): domain Eukaryota; kingdom Viridiplantae; phylum Streptophyta; class Magnoliopsida; order Fabales; family Fabaceae; genus Pachyrhizus; species Pachyrhizus erosus. Next base: position 15,012 of record JAMLFT010004504.1, on the reverse strand, counting down.
GCAGTGGAGTACCTTTCGGCAAATTCACTCTGAGAAGCGGAACAAGATTGATAGAGAAACATTGAATGACCTCGTTTATATAAACTACAATCTCAAGTTAGCTAGACAGATGAGTGCAAAGTCTTCCGAAGTTGATCTGCTTCAATTTGATGATATTGACATGACTTCTGAGTGGGTGGAGGAGAATGAAACTGCAAGTCCAACACAGTGGCTGGATCGTTTTGGTCCAGCCTTGGATGGCAATGATTTGAATACAAGACAGTTTGGTTCTTCTATATTTGGTGCAAATGACCCTATATTTGGATTGTAATTTTGTATTCCATCATGTACCATAGCAAGTGTCCTTTCTAGTTCTAGATCGTGTTCGGCCTTGATGAAGGAGGTATCAGTTTTCCTTGTAGGAATGTTTCTGAAAGTGATGTAAAGACAGGACTCTATTATTTGTCCCCCTTGCTCTACTCTCAGCCAACATGTGGGAGCATAGGATTGTTGATTAATGTATTGTAATTTTGTTGTGTTGGAATATAGAAATTCAACAACAATTTTCACATTGAATTTTGGAGTTACAAGGTTAGCAAATATTGTCGAGTCTGACATTAATATGTTTTTCTTTATTCGTAAAAATTAAATACATGTGTCAATATTATTTCATATGAATACAATACATATATAACTGAAGTATTTTTTTATCTCAACATGCTCATTTAATTATTTATTATATAGCACATGTTTAGTTAAATTCAAATTAAGAAATATAATTGTTTTTTTAATTGAAAAAATATATCTTTAATTTCTATCAAATGTAGTAAAAGAGGTTCTATACTTTTATATTAATGAATTCGGTTCTTAAAGTTTAAAAAATATAGATTTTGTTTATCATCTCTAAAAATTTATCATATTTTTTAATGTTAGAAGAAATTAAAATTGCATGTTTTTTAATGTTTGAAGATTAAATTTATCAATAAAAAAATATAAGGACTTTAAACATCTTAAAAAAAATATTAATTCATTTTTGTCTTTCTAAATTATATATATATATACAGACACACAGGTTAATTCAAATGTGCAAAAGTAATTGATTTTACAGGCAAAGCATAGCTGGACTAATTCAATTAGTTCTGAAGTTATAGTTCGCTGCACCTTTTGCAAAAGATCAAGTGAAATTCTTTATAAGAAAATTAGTTTGGTTTAGATTTTTAGATAATTCAATTCAAATCGATTTACTCTTGAGAAGTTTGAAGAGTTGAAGTTTTGCCACAAATAAACAGGAGTATATTCACTAAATGTATAGGTATAAAAGTAAAATAAAATAAATGTTTCAGTATAAAAGTAAAATTTATCCATAATTTATTTAAAGTTAGATAACATGGTGAAGTATTTTAATTTAAATTAACATGGATACGTCTTTAGTTTCTCCCATTACACATATTCAATTATTTTAGACGAATAAAATACATAAAACAATATATTATATTAAATTAACTAGTTCAGGATGATAAAACTAGGTTAAAAATTGATCCAATACAATAAATTTTGAAGATAAAAGCTGAAACCTATACAACACGGTGGATTTTCACAAAAATAAAACTCAGTTCATTAGCCTACCATAGCCTATGCCCATTGCCAATTTCCACTACGAGTCTATTACGTTTTCCAATAGTATTATATATTAAAAATTTCTTAAATTCATACTCAAATTTTTGGTGTTTGCGTGAACATGTACCTAATGGATAATTGCAAAATATTAGCTATCAATAATTTTCCATTTTAGTCAAAATTCAAATAAAGTAGAATGAAATAATAATTATTTGAGAAAATGTTCTGTTTGATCAGTCAAAAGAAACAAACAAACAAGCAGACTTAAAACGCGAAGTTGACATCCGAATCCGAAGTGGGAAGGCACACGCTTGTTTACGCAACGCAAGTGATTCTCACCCGTTCGATTCGATGGACTACGATTTCAGAAGCAGGTCAGGCCCACAAGTTCCGATGTACCGTCCGCCACGGCAACCGTCACCGATGTACCATTCATCACCGTATCAGCAGAATCCGACTCCTTCTTGTAACTCTCCTTCTCTCTGCCCAACAAATTGCGAAACTGATTAGGGGTTAATTTTTCATTCGTTTTCCGTTTCCTTGTAATTTATGGAAATGGAAGAAAAAATTTATATACTCGCGTTTTCGCGGTGGCAAAATTGATTTTTCCTATTGAATCTGCAGCAGGATTTGGTGTTAGGGTTGGTATAAAGTCAGAATATAGGATTACACCGCCGGTAAGTTTTGCTTTGCTCGATTATGGTATTGTTGTAAATAGGGTTGGAAATGAGTTCAGTTTCTAGATTCCATGAGAATTGATTTGGCTCACAGATCAACTCCAGTTCCAAACAAACCTTTTTTTCTTTTTTATCTCGAATTCGATTCAATTCAAGTTCGTGGTTTTGGTAGTTAGTTCAGTTTAATTTAAAATTACGATAATGTAACGTGTTTTTGTTTATTTATTTATTTCATTTAAAAATAAAGTTAATATGAAATTAATTATATGACTTAGAAATATATATATATATAAACCCGGTTCATGAATTAAACCAGTTAAATTATATATAGTTCAACAACTCATTTATTCAATAACGCAAGTTTAATTCATTTGGTTAAATTCAACGAATTAATTATTGATTCTAAGTCTCGAATTAATTTTGAGTCGGTTCTGTTGATTCTCTAATTTTGTGAACATGTAGCATTTCTGACTTAGTTTATGTTGTAATGTTTTGCTCCTCGATGCTTTTCTTCATCAAATTCTTGAAGAACATGAAACCTGTCATGATAAGTATCTAAAATTTAAATGGATTTATATTCCTATCTGATTTTTCCCAAATTAAAAATGGTGACGTAAAGAAATAATAGGTAGCCAATGGCAAAGCTGAAGCATTGTTAACGCTGATTTCCTAGGGTTATAAGCTACCATTTACTTGATGAGCACTCTATGTTGAATACCATAGTTTTAGTTTTAGTTTTCATCTATGCACGAGCCGAATTTAATTTCAACATTTTGGTCAAATGCAAGAAGTGGGGTTTCGCCAACTCTTGCTAAAGAACATGCACCAGAAAGAAGTTTATAGTGTACAGGAAAAAACCGGAGAGCTTATGTTGTGCAGGAAGCCTGGGAAGTTTGTGGCTTCTTCTATTGTATTTAGGTGGGGCAAGGATAAAAGGATAAATTTATAATAAAATAGAAAAAATAAGCTGTTCCATCACGTACCTCCCGATTTGGGGGTAAGACAAAAAAAGGCTCAAAATAATGGAATAGGATGGAATGAGCTCTATTAGTTTCCATTCTATCCCATTTTTTATTTTTCATTCCAAACAATGGACCTTACATCCGTTCCACTCCATCTCATGTCTTTCCATCATTCCAAACATGTTTTGGTTTGCCACTCATGTTTGGGTTATGTGAGAATTCTTAACTTTCGTCATTGGCATCTGTTGCACCTCTTATTGACAATGGGGTGCTGCTTTTTGGATTTAATTTTATCCATATTTTTTCATGTCTACATGGGACATTGCTGCACTTGTCTTTTCTCTTCCCCTTTTGTGTTCTTATTATTCTCAATTATTTCATGAATCTGGAGCCTTATGAGATGGATTTTATATAATGCGTTATGGCTTAGTTAGCTAGGATAGAAGATTATATGGTTGTTTAATGTTTATACACATTAATCCATTGGGGTTTATCATACTAGTTTTAGTAGATTTTTTTTTCATAAATTTCATTTTGAGAATGTTCTTCTCCATGCCAAGTGTGTGAAAATACTAAACCCTTGCATAATTGACTTGGGTTTGTTTTGATAGTTGAATATGGTTTTGACAATTTTGCAGCCTCATTTATCATCACATGCGGGAGATAATCCACGGAGCAACTTCCAGTTTGATTTTGGGTTGGAGAGAAAAATTTTGTCTGAAGCAGAGAAGGATAACCCAGACTGGAGCAAATTTGGATCAGAAAATATTCCGACTGAAGTTTCCGATTCATCAACAGCAAAGGTTTGTTCTTCATTTAGATCAGGTTCTAATTTATGCTATTGTAACTTAGTGATTTCTTTTCCTGAATTTATTATGCAGAGGTCATAACTTACTATTTGTTAGTTCATGATTAATTTGCTGCACTGTTTTTCTGCATATAGATAAATCAATTACCGTTTCCAACTCTTACAGTGTAAAATGAATTTTTTTGTTCAGGTTACCACTGCTTTGGATCCCATTGTGAGCAAGTTTGTTGTTATGGGGCTTAGCCGAGAGGCTGTTCCCATTGCCGTTGAAAATTATGGTGATAATCCAACCAAAGTATGTTATGATCCCTGTAACTCATTATTGACCTGATATTTAGGTTAATAGAATTGCTGAAAAGTATGGTATGTTCCTGAAAAATGTCATACATCCCTCTCTCTGCAATGACCTTGCAGATTGAATAATTCTTTGAAACCTAAATGGTTCTTCCCTTGATACTAGAATTTCTCTCCAAGTTATTAGTGTGAACTTGCTTTAAGTCATCAAGTTAATTGTTTTTTCAAGAATGATAGAAACTCATCAGTTTGATAGATGGTTACCCTAAACATTGTGTACTACGTTGCATGTCTTGCATGATCTGATTGTCTTCTTCTGATCACCTGTCCTTCTGTATTGGTAAGGAGAGTAACTTTGGTGTTCTGTGGAGTTTACTGATTCCTTTCATTTACAGGTGGCAATGATCAACAAGGGTTTGACATGTTATGCTTTAAGCCTAAATGGAAGCGTTTCTTACTAAGTTTCTATTCAAGTAGACTAGTCGTTGACTTCTTGTTTGCATTCTGTTAATGCTTTTCCACCTCTTATCTGGAATCTGTTTCCCATTCAAATATAACTCTGCTTGTGAACCTTGTAGGAAAGACATTTCATAGCATGAGAGAATTTTAGTAGCTTTTCCCAGCTTGGATCTGATTTCTAAGCTTTTCGCTGTCATTCTTTTGATGACCAGAACTTAACTGCCTTAAAGGGGTGTCATACTGAAAATTACATACACTGAATGGTTCTTGGTATTGTTTGTACTGACCACATTGGCTGGATGCTCATGGTTTTCAAAGTAATCATTACGTTTTATTTCTGTTGGTTTAAATACCATTGGATGGTTTAATGCTTTTCTTGTTTAGACTAACGCTAAAATTCTTTTATTTTACGTTGCCAGCTGCCACAGTAGTAGCCAGAAGATATGTCAGTCTTTACTGATTACTTCGTTTCTGACTTGATGTATTATTCATTTGAAGGTTCAGGAATTTGTCAATGGCTACACCCTTCTGCGGGAAATGGGATTTTCATCAAATAGCGTTGCTGAAGCCCTGGTTATGAATGACAATCATACGGACAAGGCACTAGCTCATTTCCTTAATGGCTCATCGTGAGACTTCTGGAGCAATATGTTGGGGCTATCATTTATTGATTAAGGAATATTTCCTTTTATGATAAATAATAGTCAAATATAGGTTGGAACATGGGCAATTTGTATTTTTTTTGTTTTTTTTACGTACATATATGTCGAAGAGCTGCGGAATTGTTTTGAATGGATTGGACGTTCTTAGAGATAACAAATAGAACCGATTGTTCCCTCTTATGATGTTTGCTTTTGGCTAAGACCTTGACTTCCTAGCTCTTTCATTGGCTACTAGAGCGATTTGAAATGTGTGTTATCGCTGAACCAAAATAGAAGAAGAAATAACTATGTTTAACTCGTTGGAAAGAATTTTTGAAAAGTACTTGGGAAGAGCGATGGTACTTATGAGTTAAATTTGGAAAAATTGGAACCTGAAAATTAAGCTTGTTTGGTTTGACTGATTATTGTTTTCATATTCAATAAAAACATAATTGAGAAGAAATTTTGTTTGAATGGTTGGTTGTCTTCATTTTTAAATTTATAAATGAAATTTTCATTTTAAAAAATATTGAATGCAGCAAAAATGTCGTTTTCACCATTATTTTCACCTAGAAGCGGTGACACTTTTTAAACTCTTGACGATTTTTTTTAATCCCATTTCTTGTAAGTTTTACGTTAATGGAACGAATAAGACTTTGTTGATAGTCCAATACTTATGTTCATGTTCCACATCCTTTTGTCATTCCCATTGTCCGAACTGCTATCTCTGTTTTCTAAGTCACACCTATTGTACTCAGCTACTTAAAACATCATCAGAGGGGGAACAACCGGTTATATTAGCAACGCAACCTATTGTACTCAGCTACTTAAAACTTCCTTAAACTGTCATAAGATCCATTGATAATGACATCTCTAAATACCTAAATCATTTACTTCTAGTCTATGCTAACGGTTTGCTATAAAAACGTAATTGATAAGTCAGAGAGACATATTTAATTGTTTTATCTATTAAAGAGATTATCTAAGTTTTTAATATATTCTAAATAATTTAAGAAAAGTTAAAATAGTCTTAGTGAATTTTAATAAAAAATTTTTAAGAATAATTAGAAGTAAAGAATCTCCATTATAAACCTTTCAAATTTAAAGATCTATTTAAAAATTCAATAAAATTATATTTCCTTTTAATTGAGGATAAAGAAATACTTACACATTGTGTATTATACTGAATCGATTTCACATAACATTTTTGTATAAAATGATTTGTGGACAATTTTTCTTTTCAAAACTTTTGTCTCTCTCAAGTTGTCTTGAATATAAAATATAAGAAATAAGGGTGTTTGGTCAGAATAATTGTCTCAAGTTGTCTATCAACACACTAATTAAAATATTCAATTTAGAAGCTAATTTTAAAAATAGTTATAGGCAAGAACGTAATTGTAGATTTATCCGTGGGTATTGCAAGATTCAACGTCAATATACGAATCATTGACAAGCTAAATTATATATCAAATGATGAATTATGTGATTCAAATTGCAAATCGTAAGATTCTAATAATAAATAGTTGTATGAATAAGACATAATCATGACTCAAATTTCCCTGCCTATTTCATATACAAAAACAAAGTTCCCTTACTGCTAAAGAGATTGATTGTCCAGTCATTTTTGAAAGTTCTTCTGCTAAGATAAGTCATCTTCCCCTACGGCCGATGAAATGAAACATAGAACGATAGAAACCAACTTATAGGTGGCAAGCTCTTGTCTAAAAAAAAAAAAAAAAACCTGATAGGTGGCAAGCTGAATTTTTATTTGCTGTACGATGGTGCATGCCTTTAGTAAACCTTCAACCGCTCAACTTGCCAACTGTGCACATAAGCTAATGAAACTATATTGTTCAATGGACATCAAATCTAGAACCAGAAGCAACTTTTCAACAGACATCTCTTGGAATCACTCCGCTTCCAATAGAAATTAAAAAAATCTTAGGAAGCAAATCTTCTAACAATTGATGACTCCTGTGTATTACGTTTGGGGTCTTCTCACAAGAATGCACTGGAATCAACTCAAACACCGGCACAGATTGCTCCTAAAAAACATAATCATGTATCACCTTAAGGTCGTAAAATAAAATTCGACGTATATATCAACCATTATGCTAAGTAAATTCTGTATATAATTTCTTATATACTTTAAGTCGGGCCATCTTTTGTGTCTACAAAACTAATCTCGTGAATTTTAAACTAGAACACATGCACATACAACACACACATGGAGAGAGGGAGACCTGTTGACCAAGATGAGCAGCAAAACTTGGCCTCATCAACATGCTTCACATCAAGCCCAATAAACCAGGATCCAGCGCTCACATCATCATGGGCATAAGTACGAAGAACAGATCTATAAAGTCAACAGATTCAAGATTGATGCATAAAGGGTAACCAACAGTATCGGTGAAGCTAGGAGTGTATCTGACCTGTTTATTGATATAAATTTAGCCAAAGCTCGTGATATAGCATACATCTCTCCTGATGCATGACGAAAGTATCTGTTGAACAGGAAATTTGATCATCATTTCAAGCAGAGATAAATAGATGACATTAAGAAAAGTATTATGATACTCGGTGGACATCAATGCATTCAGAGTTGTGATCTAAAACACTAGATACGTGAAATATTCAACTCACACATGACAGGGATACAATCAAGCTATATTTTGCAAATTGCAAGGACTTGATATTTGGCAAACGTATATTCATGTCACATAATAGGCTTCTCCGATAAAGATTGTTTTGTGAAGAAAAAGGTAAAAAGGCGTATTATAGTTTTACTTATGGGATCAACAAACTTAGCTGCAGAATACCATTTAAAAAACCTTTGTTTCGCCAAATATCAACTTGCAGCTATTCAAAACTGGTCAATACTGCGTCATACATGACTAATTTATTTAACTTTGACATGCGGTAAAATTAATGCAGTTGTTCAGCCATACGAAATAACAATTGGCTTACGATTTTTTGTCACCAAATTTCCACCACTCTGGTTCATACCATTTATGGTTCCTGTCATATTTCACAGACGCCAGAATGAGAATCATAAAATATATTCTCTATAAAGCACATAAAATAAAACATTTTAAACAACTTAAGGGGATCACCTCTCAGAGAAAACTTCGCCTGATTTCATGCATCCCATGTAAACACGAGGTTTGTCCAAATGAGTAGCAAGTGTAGCTCCCAAGGCATCTGTGCAGTAATAAACAAGTTGTAAGACATATATACATCTAAAAATAGGAAACAATTTCTTTGGAATTTTATTAAATAGGGGGGAAAAAGTAAACAATAAAATCTTTTCATATAATTAAAAAGGAAGAATGCTAACTTTTCCTTCTTAGAAGATAAGAATATATAACAATCAATTCAGGGTTAGGACTTTGGAGACAGTATTGATTTATATAATTTTTTCCTCCCTTGTTTTCTTTGATATATTCCCCCTATTCTTGTTGGTGCTTTTATAGGTTATTAGAACTTGGTAATTTTGTGGCTTAAGCACTTTGTTAGTGTGTAGTTTCCTAGCAGAGACTTTTCCAGCATTAAGATACACATTTAGAAAATTGTGAATTTTCGATAGCACAAAATGCGATTTCTTTTTTTCTTTTTTTTTTTACAGATTTTTATGAAATGCTGAAGCTATTTTGCATGTAGATACAATTATAAAATGCAGTTCTTAAAGTGCTATTGAGCCCTCCGGATGTATAAAAATGCGTTTTTTTTTTCATATAAATTTACAATAAAAATGGTAGAACTTTCAAAGAAATATGTTTAGATTAGAGAAGTGCTTTTCGTACATACTAAAAAAGTAAAAAACAGATTTAACAATAATTATATAATTTTTAATTCAAAACAATTAAATAATATTATTAAACAACAAGTTAGTTCAAATTTTATATTGTGCCAATTAATTTTAGAAACCCCCAAGCCATCACTTTTCCCAGTAAAGCATCTGTATATCCTCTTAAACAACCATGAACACTACCCAATGAGTACGTACCAATGCAACTATTGCTTAGCCTATAGCTGTTGATCTATGCCCAAATGTTAAAACTTTGAGAGTCAGGTTTTATAACATGCTTTGCACATAATTTGAAGTTTATAAGCAGATTACTCAACAAGAACCTTGGATACTATTGTGAGAAATATTTTCTTCTTCCTTTATGGCTCTAATGGGTTGAACAAATTTCAGTGACATTCCTTGCATTTTACACGAATTATTATATTTACATTAATCTCCTTTATTGTTTGAAAATATTACACTTACACTCCATTATATATTACACTAACCTCTCTCAATGTTTGAAAAACATTACACTAACACTCTTTTATATGTTATACTACAAAGGAGGTTACTATAATAATTAAAAAAGTACGCATGTTTGTGTAATTTGAAAAAACTTCAGGAGTTATTACTGTAATTTGCTTTAGGTTGTAATCTCCATCAGAAATATACAACCAACTACAATAGAGAATGTTTGAATTAAGCAATTAAAAATTAAGTAACATGAATTTTGAATATTTTAAAATTCATCACAGATTTATGTCAAGTATGAAGTTCTTGACATGTCACATGAAAGTAGGAATATACATTTGTATTTGCAGGTTAAGAAAAACAGAAAAGGATAGACCACTATTACAAAGGACAAAGCAAAAACCTTCGACCATCAAAATTCAAAAGATTGATAATTTTCCAAAGACTATCAAAACTGGTTTAAAGATGAACTTATAAAGATGACAGAAAAGTACACCACAGTCTCATAGTCCTAGCTACCATATAGCCATCGTACCAAATTTTCTCAACATACAGCTGCATGAGGGCAATTGCTATCTGCACTTTCACATAAGCATGAAGGACTTAAGGCTAAAAAAAGAGATTTTATGCTATAGCTTTTCTCCAGAAGCTATTATTTTTAGCCTTCGAACAGTAAAACAGCCTTTCAAAAAGAGAAATATACTCATAATGATTATAAATTTTTAAACATATCTTTCTTTTAATTAAAAATACTATTTTTTTTTCTTTAGAAAAAGCACAAATAAATGAGTCCTTAGTATGTTTATAGACCAAGCTTATGGCTGATTATTAGATACAGCCACTGCTGAGAGTAAAAATTAACAGTAGACAACTCCTTGCGAAGTTAACGGGCACTCCATCATCTCATAAACAGTCAAGATGCAGAGAAATCAAGCCCTAGCCACCATGTGACTAGAAAAATAAAAATAAAGAGGGGCATACCAACCATGATTGAAGCCCTAGCCACATGTCCAAGTCAAGATGCAGAGAAATCAAGCCATGAGGAATGTTGTGAAAAGAGCAGAAAAATGCCAGGGAATGATCACGGAGAGGAAGGTGGAGGTGAGGGTAGTGGTTGTAATTACAAAAATTCATCAGAAAGTTAAAACCTGATTGCCAATCCTCTTCTCTCTCTGATATTGCAGTGAGATTTTAAGAAGCTAGAAAAATGTATCTTTAAGAAAAATGTGATATTATAAGGGCTTCTCCTTTTTCCTAGAAGCCCATCCAAACACTCTTAAGTTCAAGAAAATCACTTTTTAATGATCAAAAAGCGCTTTCACTTATAAGAAAAGCCCATCCAAATGGTCTACAGTTACAGGACAAAAAGAAATGATAAAATTATCCATAACTCGATGAAAATGTTATTAAGCACCACCATATGTTGACAACAGGAAACTTGAGGTCATATGATCATATTCCTATTGGTACCAACGAAGTTCTCTAATGCATTGATGATTTAACAGAGGAGTTCAATTAAGAGATAAAAGGAACATATTTCAATAACAATGAAATATTAGGTAAATTGCATTATTAACAATTAACACCTCATCCAGTCAAAGTAAAACTAACCAATATTTACATAGACATCATCGTTGACTTTAGCATAAAACTCAGCATCCCATTTGTCTGCAGCATGAGCAAAGAACAATTTGGCCTTCTTTGGGAATGCATCATTTGTTTCCACATGATTATCCTGTCACCATAAGTTTTGAAGGTGAGCTAGCTACCTTATGCTCTCGAACCTCAGTCTCCACTCAAAAGAAGCAACAACATACAGAACACATGTTATGAGCACCAAGCAAGCTAAGCAACTACAACCATAAATGTATTACTTTTAATTCATATCTGCCTGCAAATCTTAACTATTGTCTGAAAAAACTGTATAAAGTATAGATGGCATATAATATAAGAATTGATGTCAACTCGAGATTGGTGACAACTCAAATATAGACTCATACAGAATAATGAAATATTTGTGATTTTAACCACTGGAAACAGTAGAAAAAAATAACAAAATGCTCAGTGAAATAACTATGTAAAACATGCAGAAGTTATTGAAACAGGTTTTTCTTAAACTGCTTGGTCTTACTTGACCAGCACAACTGGTGACAAATTGTTTGCAACAGAATTCTCAGTGGTGAAAATTTCCCCTATTCTAACTTTTATCAACTTGGTAGATTCAATTTTCACATGGGCAGGGGCATTATTGAAATCTAATGTAAAAATTATACTCTGGATGTTCCATTTCCAAATTCAGAATGAGACAACTCACTAGGATTTTCATAGAAAAGCAAATGCCAAATGATAATAAACCTAGCATGTCCTGTTAAAGTTGCAGTTCTGATAAAATAATAAGTTTCAAAGCACATAAAGAGATAAAAAAATCCTTAAATTAATTGAACATACAAGAATTAAGAAGTCATTAGTCAGCCTATTCTCACGATCAATGTCTTTATCTTGATCGTCTCCATGATTTTCACTGCAAAAGTGTATGTCATTTATAAGCAATGCTCCAATCTACAAACCCCAACCCCAACAAGTCTGAAAGTAGGAATTTGAACCTTCTACCAATTACAAATCGCACAATGATGCCCTTTCCATCTTCAATTTTCTTCAAAGATGCACCTATAAAGATAGTAATTTAAAATTAAAATCTTAGTGCAGGAAGATGTAAACAAACTGTCAAAGAAAGATAGACTTGAAAAGAAAACTATTGTGATCACTAGAAATAACTGTTCAGAATCAAATAAAATAAACCATTACATGTGATATACTATAAAACACAGTTGCATTATAGAGTTTTCTTATGAGTCATATCAATAGCAGATATTAAAGGAATTAAAAAATATAAATAAGAGGATACTGACTCTTCTTTCTAGTGTGGAAATAAAGAGGGGAGCATTCTCCTTAGAGAGGTAGAAAAATAAAAATTGAAAGCTCCACTTGTCTCTTTATCTGTACCTTAACTCATTATCAACAGGTGCTGTGCAGCAGAAGTGAATAAAAAGGCCAGAATTTTAGATTTTCAACTCACATCAGCTTATGATAAAGTGATATATTAGTGTTTAGAGTTTAAACTTCACATAAGTTCTTTACATCCAGTTTCATAGTTACTGCTGTTTTTATTCATTTTGAAACAAGCACAGACAAATGTATACTCAAGACATATAACACTGATGAAGGGGAAGAAACGAATATAATTACCACTTCCCATCCATGCCTTGCGGATTGCATCTCTATTCTTCTGGCGGCCAAACTTTGTCAGTATACCTATCACAACCAACGGCCTTCTCGTAGAGTAAGTTCCATTAGTCTCTATCAAGGGCTTTGAAACAAAACCCTCTTGTCTAGCCGCAGCAAGTTCTGTCTCAAGGGCATCAAGCTTCTTATGTTGTTCCCTACAATCACATAATTTAACAGTGTAGCCACAAAAGAAGTTGACACTCACAAAATCAAATGGCAATAAAAAACCTGTCACTATTTCTTTTTAAAGGAGCACACTTAAGTAAAATTAATTCACCTGCAGGCTATGATCTTCAATGTATCATCCACAGATATAGCAGATTGTCCCTAGAATGAAAACCTCGCGGTTAAGTTAGTCAGAACAAAAAGTCGAGACACGTGTCCATCTCCTAATGCGTCGAATTACATAATACAGTATCCCACAGTTGATCTACTACACAGAGTGAATCCTAATTCCTCAATAATTAATAATTAATAATACAGACGCGATGAACCAGTTCTCAAATTCAGAAAATAGACAGTATCAGATCAAATTCAAACGCAATCACATTAATTGAATCCGAAATCGCGAAAATGAAATCCGGTGCAAAAGGTCGGTGATTCATCCGGACGGAAATCGCGATAACGACGTAATTGAAATTGAAGGATTACAGGTCAGTGAAGAGTGTGAGGAGTGAGTAACTGACCTGGCCAGTGATCCTATCGAGCTCTTTGATGAGATAAACGCGATTCTGTGCATCCTGCCATAGCCTGGAGAGGAAATTGAGAATAATTAAATTAAGCGCAACGGCAATGGAAGGAAGAGAAAGAGAAAGAGAAGAAACACCTTTCTTTACCTTCCAGCGACGTAGATAGAAGCGAAAGTGGCGAACATGGAGATGAGGAGTGCGGGAATGCGGGATCGATTATTTCCCATACTGGAGAGTTTGTGACTCGATCCCCTGCTCTGCATTTTTAATTCAATGCAATCTTCTGAAATGAATGATAATGATATTATTATATGCAGATGCAGAGAGAATTGGATTAGAATTCGATACAAGACACTTTGGTAGTGTAGTATGGTGTGGTTGGTACTTCTTGTTGCTGTTCAACAAACTCACCACCCATTTGTTCCTTTTTATTCTTACCATACTCGGATTTATTTGAATGCAAAATAAGTATGTTTCAAAAAATAAAAACTATAATTTATTGTAAATAATTCGTCGTGAATGCTCTTTTTTTTTAGATAATGAATGTGTTTTTATTTAAAATAATAATAGTATTTGTTATTTAGTGTAACTGTGATTAAAAAAATAAAATTATTAAATATTGTAATTTATTAAATAATTTACTGTAAACTACATTTTTTATGTAATTTGTATGTTTTTTTTATCTTACTCAATAATAAAATTCGCGACTCTTTTAGTGATTAATTCTTGTTAATATGACATATAGTTAACTATGCAAGATAAAATAGAAATAATAATATTAGTTATTTTTATAAATCTCGTTTAAACTTCGATATTATTTTAATAATTTTCTAATTATGAAAAAAAAAGGATTTTATCTTGTTGTTTTAGGATTTTATCATGATCTGAATTCTCTTTTTTCCTGCTTAAGAAATAGCTACTTTAGTTTGATTACTGTTTGGATTGGATATTGTCTTATTTTAGATTAGGAAAGAGATTATTTAGTTTATTTATTATTTGGATTGGGCTATTTGGTGTGAGCTAGTTGCTTTATTGGGTATCTAAAGAGAGATCCGCGCTTGGAGTGAGTTTGTTGCTTCGTTTAATTTAATGTATTATTTATTATTGTGTGAAAATTATATGAACTGGATATGAATGGAAACCTATTAAACGTATTTAATTTAATATTTTTACAAGTTTGTCACCCCATAAAAAAAATATTTCAAAAAACATTTAGCTATTTTTTATTCCTTGTTTTTTTTTTTAAAAAAAATCTAAAATAGTTTTTAAAAATTCATTAAAAACATGTCTTTTTATTCTTTATTTTTATAAACATAATTTTGTTTTAATAATAAAAAAAT
>JAMLFT010004503.1:0-19402 GCA_026544285.1 Pachyrhizus erosus | reverse complement strand
ATATATTTTAATAACTAAATTAAAAAATAATGTATCCTAATATGTATACTTGATAATTTAATTATCAATTTTCATCCTTAATTATTGATTAAAATAATATATTATAAGTTATTTTAAATTTGATTACAATTTTAAAAATCATTATCTTTTGTTATTATTATTTGTGAAATATATTTTAATTGAATGAATTTTAAAAAATAACATAAGTTGTAATGTAATATTTAATGTCATCTATTTAATAAAAAATTTAGACTTAAATTTAAATTTGATTTTTGAAAAGTAACATTTTTTAATTTTAACCCTTTAGAATTTTTTTATTTTATTTTAATCCTTATTATCAAATAATTTTTTAATTTTATCTATATTATTTTTTGAATGATATTGTAATAGCATTTTTTATAGTTTAACGATTATCTTGTCAAACTCTTGACAAGATAATAATTTATTAGAATGTGAAACTCATTGTTTATATTATTTAAAGTTGTTACTTATTAACATGAATTTAATTTAAAAAATAATAATATTTTAAAAGATTAAAATAAAAAAAATATTTCTTAAAAAAATAAAAAAGATGTTAATATTTAAGAATCAAATTAATATTTAAACAAAAATTTTGTCAAAATTAATATTAATTATTAAAATTAAATAATAAATAACATATTATTACTTAATATCAAAATTAATATTTAATTATCAAAATTATGTAGTAATAAATAGTTTTAATGTAAGTAGTTTAATTTTTTATTAAATTAAATTAAATTTATTAAATTCAATTAAACTCATGCAAAATTAAAACTTCGGTCAATAATCCATGTTGTTTCAAATATCTTTTACTATACATAGTAGATAAGATTTTTTCATTTACATGATATTTTTTTAAAAGAAATGATTTAGCATAAATGACTAAATATGATATATTATTTAACCAAAATAATGTGATTGGTAAACTAACTTGAAAACTACAAGTTTTATTTAATTTCATTTCTCCCCACTATGGCAAATGTCGTGGGTATTTAAACATTTTGTTATAGGAGTAATAGATTGATTAGTTAGTAGTAATGATACATTGATATCTGAAAACTACACTCTTCTTGATATTCCATTTGATCTCTCTGGTTTCTTGTCCTCACTACTTCTTGTCAACTGAAATATATAACATGTTTGAACACTCAACATTTTGTTATGTGATGCCACAGGATACAATTAATTCAGCATCATCAATCATTCAAACCTAGCCAGCATAACCGTCAGCAGTAACAGAGATCCCCTTGTCACATGTATCAGCCATGACCTGCATGAAATGTAGTTTCATAACTTTCTTGGTTATGTTTCATAAATATGACTATCATATTTTACAGGAGTCTTAATTGCATTTGTTAATGGTGCTCATGAATAAATGATTAGAATGGACCAAAACACAAAATTACAGCGGAAGGGGAGCTTGATTTTCACTGAACTGTAGATATTGGAAACTTGATCCCAAAAATTATATAAATTTTGAACGTGCTGGATAGAAACCAATTTATTGATTTAGGCTAAACTTTACCAACAGTTGAATTTAAAGCCCTGAGTAAAATTGTAAGAGGCTGGACATCCTTAAAAATCAATAAACATACCATATTAAATTTAAAATTCATGAAAATTCTTGACACTATCCCTTTGAAAGGACTGCTTTTCCATTTTAGGCATCTATCTATGCTAACACTCACAGGGAGAGTGATATGGCATACGGTTTAGAGGGAAACAGCTTATAGTACATGGTTAATGGTTAATTATGTATAAAAGTAATGATTAATTTTATTTTATAAGTAATTAATAATAAATGAATATAATATAACATTATTATTTTGATTAATATTAATCACATTTAATTAATTATATATGTAAATATGATTAATTTTATTTTATAATTATAAAATTATTATCATACATAATTAATTGCATATATAAATATAGTTAATTTTATATAACAATTGATTAAAAAAATAAATATATTTATATAAATTATTGATATGTGATTAATAATATTATAAGATTATTAAAATATTTCATAATAATTAATTTTATTTTATCAATGATTAACTATATTTAAATATTTAATAAAAATTATTTATAAAATAAAAATAATGATATTTATATATGATTAACCTAACCTAATGCAGTGAGTGTGAGGTATACAGTTTCTGGACTTATGAATATCAGTACCAGTGCTAGAGTTCATTTTCAATTCCAACAATAGTTTGGCTCCGTGTTTAATCCTAGTTAAGGGTGAAATCAAGTCTCATAATCAATAAACCCACTCCAATTGCTCCAACTAGATCCAAAGAAGATCAAATTAGATCTCCACATATTCTTATTGGTTGTCAGTCATCATATCTAACATTGAATCAGAACCCTTCATAACCATAACCAGGTTGATTTTAGCAGATATATTGACAATGGTGCCACTACCATTAAGCCAAGTAGTTCTTCTGTCTCTTTTCCAGTAACTTACCCGTAAAATCAATACCAAGACACCCAAAAAATTGGCATGGATGATGCGGCTATGCAATAAACCCAGCAGATACAAGGATTATATCGTTTGTGTGGTCGATATTGGATCAAGTGTACCACACACTGGGCCATTGTCGGAGTTTATCAAGAATTCCTCCGTCAGAAGAAAACGCAATCTGCCCTCTCATGCATGTCATAGACTCGTGTTGTTGAGCAGTAAAAGACTTGATTGTATTTTATCATCTGTGCAGAAAGAGTAAGGGCTAAGTTTGGTTTGTATAGAAATCTAGATAATTAGGAGGGGACAAGGAGAACTGGATCCAACATGCAATTGTCTTGATGGTCTGTGTAAAATAGTTCCATTTCTTCTGTTGTATCCTTTGGAAAGTAGGATTGACATAAAACAAACTCTCTTAGTCGTAGATAATAGATATTGGCCAGAGACTATTGTAAGTGGGCTTTAATTCCGGTTGAGGTTTCTCTTTTGTGATAAATTATGGATCATTGTAAGACAAGACAAAAATCACAAAACGGCCTACCATAAGGTCCAGCATGTATCTCAATATTAGTTCATTACCAAAAAAACAATAAAAGAAAAACTCAAAACGTAGAGTCGGTTGCGTTTTATCATCTTCCTTGATTAGGAGCGGAGAGTAGGAAATGTTAAATATAAATAAATAAACAAACCCCTTTCATTGTGGTAGCCAAAATTAGAGACGCAAAAGAAGGAACCCACCCCTATCTCAAATTACTTTTGTTGGTATTGTATTTTAGGCCTCTGGGGCATGAAAAAAATAAATAAATTGTGTGACAGTGTGCTCATGCATGTGTTTGTGCCATGAGTTGAGAGACGGTTTTAGCTTAATATGGCGTGGCGTGTGAGTAACCATTACCATTTCTGATCATTCTACATAAGCATACGTTACCACCCACCGATACATAGAAAATAGATATACGTACCTATCTTCCTCTCTCTTCTTTGGCCTCAAGACTCGTCTGAAGGTGCCCAACTACTCGATTACTCTTTGCATCACCATGTTTTTATATAATCATGCTGAAGCTTGAATCAATCATTCCTATAATAAATTGCATTGTTGTAAAATGTCGTACACTTGTACGATAATTTTGTTCACCCCATGTGCACATATACATGGTTGATTAAATCTGAGATGATCAAATGCATGTTTCAATTAAAGTTATTTTCATGTGAAAATGATATAACTGGGTAGTGTATACCAATTAATTAAGTTGTCTGTATATCATCTTGCAGTGACATAGACGGTATCTGGTATTATTTACAAATGGAGCAGCAGAAGATGAAGAGAGAAAGAGAAGGAGATAGTGAAACTCAGAAGGCGTGTTTTGAGAATAACAAGAACGCAAAGAAAAGAGATGTGTGTGGCATAAAGTTGATGAAGAATGTGGAGAAAGAGGAGGGTTGTTCTTCAGAGGCATGGGAGTCCCAGTTGGCACTTGGGGTATTTGATTTCCCTTGGCTGAAAGATGGTGTCACGTCTAAATCAGAAGACTACTTGTTGGATTTTGAAGACAATTTCTCGTCATTGCTAGAACAAGAAGAGGCTTCCTTCAAAGCTGCTAGTATTGATTTCTCCAAGGCATATGGTTTGTATGAGACTCATGTTCCTGAAGCCAAGTTGGAGGATATTGCATGGCAGTCTTTTGAAAGTGATATGTTGCAGTTTGAATCAGAGGATGTGGATTGCATTTGGAGCTCTCTGCTCAAACAGCCACTCTGATCATGACCCTAACATTAGCAGCAACATTCAGCATAATTGTTTGATGTTAATAGTTCATCTTAGATAGAGTTTGCAAGAAGGTAAATTGGAGTTAGGTGTAAAATATTTAATATTAATACCAGATTTTCTTCTTTCTTTTCCATTATTTAAATCTATTCCTTTATGCATTTAAGCCATGATCACCAATTTTCTCTCACGCTTTCATTGATTTTCCAAATTTAATTACATGGAGATATATGATCAATTAAATCTAGGGCTGATATTGTAGTAAAAAAACTTACATATATAAACCCTGTTAATATTCTATAAAAGAACGGTTAAGTCCCGAAATGTCACAATATATATATCACTTTACATGAGTTAAATTTCTCAGTAAAATATGAAAAATTGAGCGTAGAATCTCCGAGAATACATAACCGCTGTATGCTGTGAAAAGTCGTTGACTTTCCTAACCAGTTGCACCGTTTGCTTGAAAGTTGAAATAGTAAGCGCCAAGGAAAGAAGTATGGTGCAATCCTCTACGAGCCCAATTGCAAAACAGCAGTTAATGACACAATTGGTTTTCATCTAAAGAATGCTGCCACGGCTCCATCAAATTCTTGAAAGTCTTTCTTTTGGTTATTTTATTGCGAATTAGTTTGTCTATAAATTGGCTTAGGCACTGAGATTATTCAAAAAGTAAAGTAGGTTTTGTTGGGATAAATTTCTCTGTACAGAAGAAAAACTAAAAAAAAAAAATATCAAAATTTTCTTATAAACTAAAATCAATTTATTCACATCAACTTTTAAAAAAATTAAATGAAAATATTTCTATAAAAATAAAGTTCATAAGTTTGATTTTAATTTATGGGAAAAATTCAATTTGTTTTGCTTTATTATTTGATTCTTCTATAAATGTTCATGTAGCAGGATCATAATTCACTATATTAGTGTTTTCTTTTTAACTGCCACTGTATTAGTGTTTAAAATTACAAATATTATTAATTTAGTCTTTAATGCCATAAAAAAAGTAAATTTAATTTTTTATTTTAATGATTGCCAATTAATTTAATTTTTAAAATTAATATTGCTATCATTAATTGGATTGTTAACCTTATAACTGCATTACTCGCCAAATTATAGGTCAATGGGACACATATACCTTGAATCCAATATTAAGAGATACAGACTGAGTCTACTAATAATTTTTTCGCGTTGTTCTCCAACTTACTTGAAGATCAAAATTTTCTTTGAATACAAATCGCTGCTGCCGTTGCCAAATATGAAATCCTAAAGTCTACTGTGAATCTCTCATCAACTAACAGTTGGAGATCAATCCATTGTTGAAGGTTGGCTTAGAATATGATGTCATTATTAAAATGATAATAATAATTTCTACAAATTTTGTAATCCAAAGGGACGCGTAGCCATAAAATTCTTCTTCTGTATAAGTTGTGAAGTTGGAAGACGCCAATGAGTTTTTAAGCATTCAGTGTGGGTTTTTCAAATTAAGGCTTATCGAGAAAGGAAAAAAGTTGCCGTTAGTTAGCAGATAAATGACACTGCAAAGTGCAAACGCACACGCACTGCAACCAAACAAACAAAGCCAAAACATCCGTTCATTCGTTATCTTAGTTAATTAGTAATTTTTGGTGCTTTCTCTCTCTCTCTCTCCTCTGTCTTCATCAATCCTCATTGCTTTATTTCAGGCCACACTCTCCACGCATATCTCTCTCTTTCTCTCTCTCTTTTCCATCCCAAAATGCTTCTTCCTCGCCGACTCAATGTACGTGATTCAGATTCGCTTCTTCCTCTTCCTTTTCTACAATTCTCAGATTTGTAACCTGCCCAGAACATAAAACACAAAGTGGGTCTGATTTTCTGCTTAAAATTTCTTTTTTTTGGTCGTGTCAGTGCCCTATGAGATAGATTCTGCGTGAGAAAGCGACAGCAGAAGCACAAGTTGTGGCTCCTCTCCATTGCAGTTCTGGGTTTTTTTAGTAGAGATGGTGCTCACCAGAAATATTGTGTTGTTGCTGCTTTCTATTACTGTGGTTGCTCCGATTGTGCTCTACACTGATCGTCTTGGCACCTTCAAGTACCCCTTTGGTGTGTTTCTCTCTCTCTCTCTTCATTTGTTAACTGATTGGGCAATGCTTTGTTTTAATAAATGTTCCTAATCTTCTATACTTTTGCAATGACCTAAATTCTTTGTCTGTTTACTTTGGATTGTCTTTTGTATGAATGTTGCAGCTAAGCAGGAGTTTATTGAAGCTGTAACTGCTTTTGTCAGTGCAGCTGATTCTAGCCATTTGAATCTCCTGCCCCAGGTAAAGTTTCCATCTTTCTTTTTCCTTTTATCCCTTTACACATGCCTGTGAAGAATTTTGTATTTTTCCTTTACGGCTGCATATACGGGTGAACTAAATCCTTAAAATTTCTCATTTTGGAACAGGAAACTTCTACGGTCTTTAAGCAACCAATTGGGGTTGTATATACCGAGGACTCTACAAACACACAGAATTTGCTTCATGGTATTTTGTTTGTTCTTCTCTGTTTAGCAAGATTTTCTTTCCTCCCCTTCTCTGATAGGGGTCTGTTTCTTGTATTTTTCACTACTGTCTATTCTAATTGTTTGGTTGGCCTAGGCTTATCTGCCAGGGTATTGTCAGCTACAAGTGAAGAAGGTCAAACTAAAGGCGAGAACCCCATCAAACTAGTGACAGAAGGAATGAAGCAAGGAAATCAAAACAGCTACCTTGAGATAGCTGATATTACTGGTGATAGTGTAAATGGGGAAGATGCTATTAATGTTGATGACAATAATGGCAAACTTGCTAAATCTTCTGATGCTTCTGATCAAGCATCTGAAACTATTGTGAGTGATATATTTGCCTCTTGAAATTTTCTGCTTGTTGCTTTGTTCACTTTGGGTACAAAAAATTCTCTAGGTTTTTTATCATGCTAAACAAATTATATACATCATGTATGTCTAGTAGTGTGTTATTCAGCATCTATCAAGTATAATACAGCCGACAAATTCTGGTTCTTGAACCTTGAAATGATAATCCTATGAGGAGTTTAAGATCTGACTGTTTGGATTGAGCCTGCCATACTTAATTCTTAACTGCAAATGAAAATTGGTTCATGTTTTAATGTCCTTTTCATTAAGTTGATGACTTAATAGTAATAGCATGGCCCAATAAAAGAAATAGTAATAGCATGGCAATCTAAACATGTAGGTTTCTGTGCCCTTGATGAACATCTTGGACCAGACTTGTATGCATTTGTGGTTGAGACACAAAAATGTTTTGTATAGGGTACAATCATGGCAGTGTAATTTTGTAAATAAATTAAACATAGACTAATAGACATGTTGATTAGGTTCAATCTTTTTCCTTCTCTCTCTCTCTTTTTTTTCATAAATATGTTTCTTTTAGTGTTTCAATTCAATAAAGAGTCTAGTCTGAGACAATCTAAATGAGTAGAAGTAATGTCAACCACTAAATTATATTTTTATATTTGAACTCTTAACCCATGGTCATTGTTTCCTGGAGCATACTTGTATAATTTCAATTATTTCCTTCCCTGATCTCTTGAACAAGGAAAAGGAACAAATAAGTGTTGCCATCAATGTATATCACTTCATTTTGTAATGTATTTATTCAGAAAATTATCAAATTTTATTAATATAATAAAGCTAAATCAACCTCAATGTAGATTGTAATTTTCTTCTTTACATTTGGTGCATCTTCTTTCAGGACAGTAATAAAGAGCAACAACATACTGAATCTTCTAGCCAAGTAACCAAGAAAGGTCCCATATTATCAGAAGTCGATGAGCATAATGACCAAATACCAGCTGATGCTCTGGTGCAGCAACTAAAAGATCAGCTCATCCAGGCTAGGGTATATCTTTCCCTTCAGGCAGTAAGGAGCAATCCTCATCTCACTCGAGAGCTTCGCTTACGGGTAAAGGAAGTCTCACGAACATTAGGAGATGCAAGCAAAGATTCCAATTTGCCCAGAAGGTAAGTGTAGCTTTAAGAACCTTGTAATACATGTCATCAAAGAATCGTGGAATACATGTCATCAGGTTTTCCTATTTTTTATAACTCTCAAGTCTTGAGTTTGTTGTTTCATCTTTGAGTTTGTTTTACAGCCATGCATATAAGAATGTTGAGTAGCTCCATTCTGCACTGAGCTACATTTTATTCAGTCTTTAGTCTTACTCTATACTTAAGTTATACTAATGCAGTGCAAATGAGAAAATGAAGGCAATGGAGCAAACATTGATGAAAGGAAGGCAAATTCAAAACGACTGTGCTGCTGCTGTGAAGAAGCTTAGGGCTATGCTCCACTCAACAGAGGAGCAGCTTCGTGTGCACAAGAAGCAGACCTTGTTCTTAACACAGTTGACAGCAAAAACATTGCCTAAAGGTCTCCACTGTCTTCCATTGCGCCTTACAACTGAGTATTATAGCTTGAATACTTCTCAGCAACAGTTCCCCAACCAGCAGAAGTTAGAAGATCCCAGACTGTACCATTATGCAATATTCTCAGATAACATATTGGCAACAGCTGTTGTGGTGAATTCTACTGTTGCCCATGCTAAGGTAAATGATTTTTACTGAAATTTTGAGTTGCTTTTATCTCCCTGGATTGTGAAACACCAATGAAAATTTTGTCACGTCTTGACGGTTACATAACTACTTTGTATTTTGACTCAAACAAATTTGTTTCCATTTCATTTGACCCAAGAGTTAGTGAAGAATTAAATGAAAAGAAAGAAACTAGAGCTATCTGATATTAACAGTGTCACTTTCATTTCTCATTATGTCATTAATAATGTTAATAAATTTGCAGGACACCTCAAAACATGTTTTCCACATTGTTACTGATAGGCTCAATTATGCGGCAATGAGGATGTGGTTTTTGGTGAATCCACCGCGAAAGGCAACCGTTCAAGTTCAGAATATTGAAGACTTTACATGGTTGAATTCAAGTTACAGTCCAGTTCTTAAGCAGTTGGGTTCTCCTTCTATGATAGATTATTACTTTAAGACTCATCGAGCAAGTTCTGATTCAAATTTAAAGTTTCGAAATCCAAAGTATTTGTCCATATTGAACCACCTTCGTTTCTACCTGCCTGAGATCTTTCCAAATCTTGACAAGGTGCTGTTTTTGGATGATGATATAGTTGTGCAGAAGGATCTGACTGGTCTTTGGTCAATTGATTTGAAGGGCAATGTTAATGGTGCTGTAGAAACTTGTGGAGAAAGTTTCCATCGTTTTGATCGCTATCTCAACTTCTCAAATCCTCTTATTTCAAAGAATTTTGACCCTCGTGCATGTGGATGGGCATACGGCATGAATGTTTTTGATTTGGTCCAATGGAAGAAGCAAAACATCACAGAGGTGTATCACAATTGGCAGAAGCTGGTGAGTAATACACTTTTTTTTTTTGAAATATCAATATGTACACATACTATATAATGTTACAATATATGAATTATATCTTATCATATTTTAGATTATCCTCTAGGATTTGTTTCCTTAATCCTCTAGTCGGTGTGTCTCCTTTTTACAGGCCTTGGTCATGTTCTTTATTTTGACCATTGTTTTCTTTTATTGTGTTGACATTTCTGATGTGTCCTAACAACTGTTTCTTTTTGGGAGTCAATCTTCTCTGTTGTACATTTTTGGATTGTTTCAAATAGTTTCTGGGCGCCGTCACTGATTCCCCACTATCCTGTCATCATTCTAACAAGTTCATATCTCTGTTTTGCCATACATGGCTTTTTTTGGGCATCTTTTGTTATTGTTCACCAGCGGCTACCGGCTTTTGCCATGAATTTCTGTCCCCACTGCTTTCCTAGAGAAATCAGCTAGGGATTTCTTCCTCCCTGGTGATATGACCTTGGTCTTGCGATTCTATCAGAAGTATCTATTGGCTGCACAACTTTTCCAAATAAATCAGCCTAGCTTCATGGCTTTCCCAAAGATATGAGCCTGACCGTGTGGCTTTCCAAGAGAAATCAACTTGGCCTCATCACTTTACCTTAATAAGTATTTACTGGCTCTGTGGCAGTCCTAGAGAATCATCCTAGTCTTGCCATTCTAGGAATTATACTGTTTAATTTTTTCACCTCTAAAAGCTTATTAAGCTTTAGTTTGAGGGAGAATGTCAGAAATATGGAAATATCATCATAGTTCCTTACCATGATTTGTTTTCCTACTAAGTTAGGATATTAGTATATAAACAAGGGTTAATGCTCCCGGTTTCACACACATCAATACATTGGAATACATATCAATGAATGTTTCATTCTCTTTTCTTTCCTTCCCTCTACCTAAAATCCCATATTTTCAACATATTCTACTTTTGGTGCTTAAACTAAGTATGAGTCCAATGAAGATCAAGTGACATGCACCTGTTTTTGTTTTTGCTTCTTTTCGATTTGAATTGTGAACTGATTTTTCCGTTCTTATTCAACTGGCATACAGAATCATGATAGACAGCTATGGAAGTTAGGAACACTGCCGCCTGGTCTTATAACATTCTGGAAACGCACTTTCCCACTGCACCGATCGTGGCATGTCTTGGGTCTTGGCTACAACCCCAATATTAACCAAAAAGAAATTGAACGGGCAGCTGTTATACACTACAATGGAAACATGAAACCATGGCTTGAGATAAGTATTCCAAAGTTCCGAGGTTATTGGACAAAGCATGTTGACTATGATCTTTTGTATTTGCGAGAATGCAACATCAATCCATAGATGGATCTCATGGTACATTGAATCATCAAAGTTTTCTTGGCACTAGATATGGTATAATGCAATTCCGTGTGTAGGGCTTGTAATTTTTTAAAGCTTTATGATTATTTTTTTTATACATTTTCCCTGGTTTTTTATTTCGGCATGGTGAAAGATCCCCAGCCAAAAAAAATCAAGAGTTTGAATTTGCAAACTTTGATCACATGCAGAGATGCTTCTCTGTACTTGTAAATGAAATGTGTCTCCAGAGTTGTTTCATTTGGCTGTGTGTTTTAGATGTATTCTATTTAATTAAAAACATTTGATTGTGAAATTGGGTAAAAATAAAAAATAAAAAAAATAAAAGGCAAGTTGGGGGGGCATTATAGTAATTTTAGTTGACTTGGCTACACCGACAATTTAGTATCACTTGAGTGGTGGGTTTGGGAGTGGTTAAGAAATGTTAATGAACTTAGGAAGCTGATGAAAGGAAAATGATAGGATGGAAGTGAAGGGAAGGGGAGTGGAGTATGTATACATGGGCATCATATTCAAAGCAGTAGAGACGTGAATAGAAGGAAATGTGATAATAAATAGTGATTGTGTTGGGTTTGTAAAAACAAGGGTGATCACGTGCTGGTGGAACCCACCGGCCATTCATTTTCAATAGCTAGCTGCTATGTACTATATGGGGTGGGGCTCATCTCATGAAAACACCACTCCTTCCTATCGTATTTCGTAATTATGGTACGTGTAATTTCTCTCCATCTTAAGACTTGGCATTTCTCTCGTGCAACTTTTCTCCATCTTAAATACAAGCTAATGGTGTCGGTGAATGACATTTTTTATTTTTTTTTTCTTAGTTGGATGGGTTATTTTTAAATTTTCAGTCAAAGAATTTAAGATTGGAATGTA
This sequence comes from Pachyrhizus erosus, assembly GCA_026544285.1. Classification (NCBI taxonomy): domain Eukaryota; kingdom Viridiplantae; phylum Streptophyta; class Magnoliopsida; order Fabales; family Fabaceae; genus Pachyrhizus; species Pachyrhizus erosus. The sequence continues at coordinate 7,500 of JAMLFT010004503.1, read as the reverse complement.
CAGAACTAAAAAAGGATTAGAATTTTGACACATCAAAGTGAAAGAAATTTGAGCATGTATCTCTAACCCTTTTTGTTTTGTTTTCGAGTCCTACATTTTTTTTGTTTACATATGAATTTTTTCTTTTTTGTTATTTATTGCCTTGTAAGCGTTTATAAAAGATTTAAATGTTTATGCTTACGTGAAGTTCTGGGAACAGACAAACATAGCTTAATGTGTCATGTTAATATTGATTATTATTTGGTGAAACACGAAATAATCCTTAAGGGTATAATGCTTCTTACTTCTAAAGGGCATAATGTATGTATGTATATATCTGAAATCTTACTTGAGATACAAGCAACCTGATTAACAATTGTAAAGAATTAAACAAGCAGACGCTACATCTAATCTCTTCACATTTACGTCATTCCAAAAACTTATATGCCTCTAATAATAATGTAATAAAGAAGGTAGGTAGATGAGTTTTCAGTGTCAAATTAATCATTCTGCGTATAGACCCCCTTGTCTTCACAAATAATCTTTGGAAAGAAAGGCCTTTACCTTTATGTTGTGATTGCTCTGAGTACGGTTATGTATCACTTGCTGCTGCTATATCAAATATCAGATATTTGATATTTCCCTTTTAATGGCTTTCAGAATGTTTGTTTTGTTTTGAAGGCCCATTGAACTCCATCCAAAAACCCATGGGTAAGAACTAGCTAGTGATTCGCTCCAACCTCAACTTTTTGCTATCCATCGTATACTATTATCTTACTTTGTGAGTTTATGTTCATATAATCTTAATTCATTATTAGTCTCAATCATACACATGGCAATATTTAGTATTTTTTTTTTCTTTCAACTTTTACTCTATTTCTTTTAACTTTCTTTTATTTCTTTTTTTATTACTATATGACAAGCCAATATTTATATAATTAATAAAAATATTTTTAATGTTTAATATACAAATATTTACTGTATACAAAAGATAAAATATTTATAAATTTTAGAAAATAAAAAAAAATTATTTAAATAAAAATCATTAATATTAAACTATTGTTTTGTTTAAAAGTCAATAAAAAAAAAATTATCGCTATAAATATATTGTTGCTTAAAATTATTATTCAAAGTTAACAATAAGATAATATTATATCATATCATCATTTATTTTAATATACGCAACTTTATCATGATTTAAAATATCTAATTTTAAAAATTAATTTTATTTTATATCACATTAATTTTTTTATATTTTAAATATAAATATAAAAATGTATTTTACGTTGTGAAACAACATTCTTATGTTTATAAATATAAGTAGATTTCTCCTATATTATTCTAATGTTTAGTTTTATCTTAACAAATAAAATATAAATATATATTTTATTTATTTTTAAACAAATAACTATATACATTTATTTGGAGATGTCATCACCTTAAATAAATTTCAATATTTCAAGAGATTTATCCTTGACTCCTAATTAAGAAATATCACAAGTTTAAAAAGTAACAACAACAATAATATGCATAAATTATTTTAAAATATGTATAAAGATTAGCACAATCCGTGCAAATATATAGATAACCAATTATTAAGTGTTGAAAAGAAACACAAAAGTGAATTAAGTCAACTCTTAAGTTTCTTATAATTTGATTTGTGAATGTTGATTTCTTGATTAAATGAACCAAGTTTAGTATGATTTAATTTAATTATTTATAAAAAATTAAATAATTATTATTAATTTTTGTCACTTTTTAAATTTTTACTTTATATGACTCATAATATAAAGCGTGTGTATGACAAGACTACAAATGTTTCAATTGATAAGTTTTATATAATTTATTGAGTTCATCCCATCAAATCAATTCATAAGATAAGAAGCTTTTTTTTTTATGACTTCCTTTGGGTTCAACTGATTTGTTCCAAACTAACATGGTATAATAGGATTAATAAATATCTTTGTTCCTTAAGTATTTGATCAATAATTTGATTCCTTATTTGCACCAAATAAAGGAGTTTGATTTATTCCTATTAAAGTGAGTTTATAGAAAACAAATATTAAAACACAATTTGTTTATATTATTTTTTTAATTTAAATTACAAAACTTATTTTTTAAATACGACTTTCTCAATTTTAATTTTAATTTTAAAATTTTGGTGAATTCATGTATTTAAATGAGATTTCTACTTTTAATTTTTTTTTTATGAAATCTTGTTTTGAAACGAGACTTCTACTTTTCTTTAAAAAAATATTTTTTATGTAATGTATTCAAATGAGATTTTAAGATTTTTTTTATGAACTTTATTTTGATAAACTATTCTATTTTTTTAATAGTAATCTCATTTTATGAACATGACTTTAATTTTTAATTATTTTAAAAAAATATATAAAAAAAGAAAGTTGAGCTTTAAATCACGACTTTAAGGTAAAGTCACTAATTAAAATATAATTTCAATAAAATTAAATTAAAAACATACAAAATCATATTTTAAACCGTGATTTTCATATTCAAAGTTGTAATTATAAAACATGACTTATTTATTTACCTAAATGATAAATGTTAGTGATATTTTTTTTAATATTATTTTTTTAGTATTCTTTTTTATGATAGATAAAAATTTATTAAAAATAACTTATTTTTATATATTTTATTTCTAAATTAGGAGAAATAGTCAATAAATTAGAATTGAGATAAAAAAATAGATGATTTTCAATAAATTTTTATCAATTATAAAAAAATATGAAATAAAGAATGTTAGAAAAAATGTCACGAGCATTATTTCACATAATTTGTTTTAAAAATTATCTATTTTTATAATTATTTTTTTTAAAAAAATAGCCTAATAATATTAAAATTGCTAAGAGTGTAACAACACATTCTATAACAATTTCTAACACAGTTCTTAGTAGGTGAAATTGGTGTGTGTTTTACTAGGTTGAGAATACAACTCATTAATTGAAAATGAAACTCGTATTGAGATTCACATGAAGTTTTACTTAGTAAGAAAAATGATGTTAGAAAGAAAGTATTACAAAAATATACCACTAACATTTTTCATTCTGTAAAAAAAAAAAAAAAAAAAAACAGTTTTCATTCAGAGAATAAAGATAAGGGTGATGTCCTTTTCTTTTTATGGTGGAATTGGCGAGAGATATTTAAGCATGTCTAAAAATCGACTTTTGCTTTACACTTGAGAGGAGAAACGATTCTAGTAGCATCTGTTGGGATTACATCAAATTTCAATTTAGATTTTGCAGTTTATTTAAAGCCATTTATAATTAAAAAATCATTAAATTTAAAACTAAAATTAAATTACAATCTGATTTAGATTAATATAGGATTTGATTTAATTCAATTCAATCAACATGATTTGGATTGAGTAATTTAGTTTTTTTATTTTTAATTTATTTTTATTTTATTAATATTGTATTAACACAATTTTACCTTTACATTTGTTTAGTCTAGTATTTAGTGGCTAAATTATTTTTTATATTACACATATGAAAAAATTATTGAAATATTATCAAGGAAACTAGTTCAATTAATTAAATAAGGTACGAAAATTATTGTAAATTTTTATACATATCTTTAATTTTTACGGATTAAAAAAAATATTACATATATGAAAGTCATTGATTATTAATATGTTTGTTTGTGTTTATTTAAAAAATATTTTTTAATAAAATAAATGACGTTTTATTTTTTATGTGTTTGTTTATTTTAAAAAACTATTTTTTTTATTTTTTTAAAATAAATCTTATTTATTTTTTAAAAAATAGTTTTTTTTTAAAATTTAAACGAACTCACTCTACAAGAAATCAAATAACTTATTCAGAATAATGGTGAGATTTTGATTTATTTAGTACCAAAATGTTAAAGGCTTAATAATAATATAATGGTATTGGTTCTAAGAGTCACTTTCATTTTATATAAAATGATTACTTAATTTTACTTCGGGGGTAGAAATAGGAAATGTGTAATAATTAATGTTGTAAATGATGCATATTAATTTTGGAAATGGGATTCCAAAATCAATTCGATCTGAAAAAAAAAAAACTTAGGTTCTTTTAATTAATGGATTGATAATTTTTTTTATTCTTTTAAATCACTTTAATGATTTAGAGTGGTTTGAAATATATTTAATTAAGGTGAAAATGTTACCTATCGTTCAGTTCTAAAACCGAAATCAAATTGAAATTAGCCAACGAATTTCCTTTGTTCCTGTGCTATTGATATGATTTCTAAAGGCTGGAATGGAAGCATATATATATATATATATATATATATATAATATTATTCGAAGGAAAAGATTTAGGAAGCATCTATGCAATTCAATAACGTAATGATTAAGAGACCATTAAAAGTGAGGGCATCAAAACAATTAGAAATGCCAAAATTTATTCTATTAACAACCGGCAGGGAATGTGGGAGATGTAATGAGGAAGACAATAGTTTATTAGAAACAAAATACATAAATTTCCAAAGATAAGTTCACCATAAAAAAAAATGAGAAAGTCCACTGCATGCATTTTTATTTTTTTCTTTTGGTTTTAGTACTTTATTTTATTAGACTATTTCACTCATATGGACATGCATGGTACGTGTTGTTATGTGCCTTGGACAGACTAAAATTCATGCAAGTTATGGCCTTCTCACTCTCATTATGCAATGTATACACATTTTTTCCCCCCGTTTGTTATGGATTTTTTCTTTTTGTTCAGACGTTTATTTAGCCTCTGTGCTCGCATATCACATCACTTATTTTCCTTTTCTTCTTTCTCCTTTCTTTTATCACAATGGGTGCATCCATTCTAAGATCTATTTATGACATTTTTTTTTCTTCTAAAAATCTCACACTTTTTTTGGAAGCTAAAGATGTATGGTTAATGGTACTGATTGATGAGATTTTTTTCTTTTGTTGAATGAGTTAATTTTAAAAAATTTTCTCAAAAGACTTTAGGTGATAACTTGTGCATCTCAACACTCGGTAGTAAAGTTGCAATATTCTCTGTTTTTTACCCTTTTGGTGTGATTTGGCTTAAATGTTAAAGTTTTTAATGGCTTAGATAATTATGTACACTGCACAGACCAAAAGGATTAGAATTAAATATAGTTTTAGATCCAGAATTGTATGTCTCTTCCTACAGAGAATCATTGTGTATTAGTTCACTCCGATATACGGTAAAATGGGCAGATGCCAATATTTCATCTATATATCTCCTAAATTTACTGCCTCGAAGAAGTGAGGAAATTTTTTTATTTTTAGTTTATATTAAAAAATATTTCCAGACCCAAAGCCTGAGACTACTTCTTTCAAAGTATAGAAATAATCAAATTAAATTTTATTTCTCTCAATAATTTTTTTCAGTACATATATATAAATAAAAATTAAATTCTTGTAAGCATAATTTTGAGACTTAACTATTTATTAATTATGTTCAACTTAGAATATTTACAATGTATGTTTACTTAAATAAATTATTTATTTTGATTTTACAGAATTTGTCACATCACATAAATTTAAATATTTTATATAAAAATTAACATCAATGTTAGAATAATTAAAGTAAGTACTTCAATTAAATTTTATAATAAAAAAATAATTTTTATTAGTATAAATAAATTAAATAATGTTATTTAATTAAACAACTCACTTAAACACCACATTATCAAGTCAACTATTTCAATAAATAAATATTTAAACAATATTATTTAACTTTAAACAACTCATAAAAACACATGTATTGAAGATACTTTTAGTTGTTGACAAAGTCATCTAATCACAATAGAAATATATATGTAATAAAGTTTGAAGAGACTTTCTTGATTACTTCAAAAAAAATCACATCAATTATAAATTATAAAATGAGATTTGTTATAGAGGCCGATGACACATAACATCATCATAGTCATTTTATTATTATTATTTTTAATTATATTAATTAAGATGAGTAAATATTTGAATGAAATTAATTAATTAAATAATTAAATATTAAATGAATTTTAATTTTATATAATATAATAATAATCAATCAATTATTAATTATATTATTTATTAATTATATATTATAAAAAGGATATTTTGTCATACAGAAGATGCTACGGGACATCATTATATTCATTATTTTTCAACCTAAATTACATTATTTTTTTTGTTTTTTCAATTCATAAAAATATATTATAATATTATTGTTATATTTATTTATAATCAATTATATATTTATAAAATAAGATTTTTTTTATGTAGATAGATGTCATGTAACAACACCATATTAATTCTTTTTTCATCAAAATATTATTAAAAAATTTATTTATTTTTTAATTAATAAAAAATTATATTTATAATAATTAAAATAATTATGATCAATATAATATTTATAATATTGATATTTAAATTAATAACACAAATTTATAATATTATTCAAATTAATTGATTTTACTAATATTCTAATTTAATTTTATATTGTATTTAAATTATCAAATCTTGAAAAATCTACATTTAATTTTATTAATCAAGACTACCAATTCAAATTAATTCATATTAATAATATTACTAATATGTATTATAATTTTAATTTATATCATGTCTAAATTAAAAAAATTTGCAAGATTTATGTTGATTTTATTTATTGATACTATTAATATAATTTTCTATTTAATTTTAATTATTTCATATTCTAATCAAGAAATCTTGATAATTTAATACATAAATACTTGATAATTTAAACAGCATATATAAGAATAATTAGTTTCTTTAGTAAACATGAAACACTAGATTATCGTATTGAAAAAAAAAAAGATACATTTTTCTTTTTTTCTTCTTATAATTAAAATGATCAACATTCTTTCAACTATATAACAAAGAGTATAGAGACTTTAAATAATTTTTTTTATGACTTTGTTTTTTATTATAAGGTAATTAACAAGGAAAATTAGTAAATTTTTGCACTACATCTTATTCAATTATTTTTCTTTTAATATTAAATATCATATATTGTTTTTTTTTTCATTTTTCAACCTGATATTTTATATTTGATATTTTTTGTCTTTATACAGGAATTGGTCATCATTAACAAAAATTTTGTACTACTATTAAATTCAAGAAGAAAAATAATTTACTAATTAAATTTTAAGTTGTAATTTAAATATTATTCATGTATATGAAGTTGATAGATTTTTGCTTCTATTTATATGTTGAGAATATAAAATATAAGAGTACAAATATTCGTGTTATACATAATATAAATTGATACTTTTTTTCTTCCTTCATAGTCATGAATTGTATTATATTAATTAATTTGGACTATTAATTCACCTAATAATCATTCAAAATATTTTGGTCTATTTAATGTTTTTATTTAAATATCAATTAATATATATTAATTTCAACTAACATAGACTAATTTTTACTAACCATATATAAGCTGCAATACAAATATATTACATGCATCCATTTAATATAAAATTATTTGAATTTTAATAAATAAAAATTAATTTTAAATTAATATAGATCGG
>JAMLFT010004502.1:0-19400 GCA_026544285.1 Pachyrhizus erosus | reverse complement strand
TAAAAAAATCAAAATTAAAATTACAGATAAAAATGAAAAGAATAAAAAAAATAAAATTTAACCCTTTTACTGTATCAAGAGAATAATCTCATTTAATAACTGAAAGATTTCTATTTTCTTAATAAGCAAACGGAATTTAACATGAATAATGATTAACGTGAAGCACATGTATGGCCAAGCCAAAATACAAGTAGACAAATTTAATAAGTTGATAAAATATTCCGATAGCTAAGTTCCCCTGCAAGCTTCGAATTGCTACGGAACCTAACCCATTATAAAAGAGCAAGTAATTTTTCAATACATTTTCAGAAGTTAAAAATATGATTTCTCTCAAATGTTATTTTCTATTTCTATGTGCATATATTAATGAATTGACAATATAAACTTAAATAATCAAACCACCTAGAGTAATCTAAAAACTTTTGTATTTTATTTTTGTACTTAAAAACTTAATATTTTAATAAAATACTAAAATTATTTATTTTTCTTATTCATACATATAGAAAATATATATTACAAAAATAATTTTTAAATAAATTTAAATACCTACACATATTAATTATTGACTTTCAATAAAGAAATATTCTAATTCACCAACACTGCTTATCTTAATCCAAGTTAGGATTTTCTCAAATATATCAATTTTTATAAGCTGACATTACCTATTTCACCTCTCTATTTTAAACTCTCTACCTTTTGCATCACCATCAACAATACACACTATTCTAGTTTTGATTCCCCATTTTACTAAGAAAATTAATAATCCCACCCCACATTGATGAAAAAAAATATTAAACCCAGTCCAACTTAACTATTTTTTATCAACTAAAAATAAAAATGATTAGCCAAGGTTACAAATTGAGTTGACTTATTTAATTGTAAAAAAATATAAAATCAAGAAAATAAGTTATAAAAGAATAATTAATAAGTTAACTTATTAAATAAATGAATAAATTCATAAATAATTTAAACATAATTATAATAAATATTTATCATTAATTTATTCATTAAATATCCAAATACTTAAAATATTAAATACATTTTTAAATTATTTTAAAATACTAAAACTAAAAATATTAATATTTAAATCATTAATGCTAGCAAGCCTATAATTACAATATAATAAATAGGATTAATAATCGTTTTAGTATCCAAAAGGAAAATTTACTATCACTAAAGTCTATGAAAATATTAAAATTTTAATAAAATTTTTAAAAACACAATTTATTTGTGACTTTAACCTTGTTGTTAAAAGATTTTTAATAAAGTTAATGTCTATGCATATACGACATATTATTTACCTAAATGAATGACGATGTGCGTGTAAATAATACATGACAATTCAATATATTTGTAACAGTTAATGGTATAACATAACAATCTAATTAAGAATTAAAATGATAATAACTAAATGGTCATCTATCATCCACGTGTACACCATTAGTTGTCACATAAACATTAAATTATCATGTGTTATTCAAATATATATCGTCAATTCCTATATAGGCAAATAACATTCTACATAAACATAAATATTAACTTCAATATTTTTTTTTAATAATATGATTAAAGTGATAGATAAATTATATTGTTAAAGATAATTTTGTAAATTTTTAATAATTGTATAGACTTAAACTTTTGAAGATCAAAGTTAGTGTTTATCTTAATAAATATAAGAAAAATTTTTAGTAATTAAAATAATTGACAACTTTGAAAAAGGAGCCAGATTTTTAGAGAACACTTCAAGATTCATTAAAATAGTCAAATACTTTTTAAAATAATCTTTAGAAATTTGGTATTTTGGAAGAGTAAAATTGGTTAATCTTGCACTTTCAAGCTTCAAGGTAGGTAGAAATCTAGTTTTTGGATGAAGATGTTTTTGAAAAATCAAACTTAACCAAAGTTGATAAACCATAAAGACCCAAATAGATTTCTGAGGGGTTTTTGTTGACTTAATCCTTCCACTACATCATTTAAGGCATAATAGATATTTCCAATAATCAATTTACTCAAACATATATTACCTTTACCTAAATGAAGAAGTTGAGCTAAATTGAAATAAGATGTAGGGATTTGCAAAGATTTAGTGCAAAAGACATGGGTCGATAGCCAATATAACAAAAAAGCTATATGTTTTTTTTCTATCACTTTTGAATCACTCCTAATACGACCTTGAAAGAAGTGATTATAAGTTTTCTTCTCCCAATTGATGACATCTTCATTGATGGTAATTTTGAAAGAACTCACTAAGTAGCTACATCTAACAAAGTAGGACTAAGATCGAAAGGAAATTTGAAGGTACTATTACTCTTATTCCAAAAATGTATAGTTGCCATAATCATTGAAATATTCAAACTTGATACATTCAATTTGCTCAATTTGATAAAGTCAAAAATACAAATTTTTTTCTAATGAGCACCATATGTGGCTTTTACTCTAAGAAAGCCATTTAAAATAATCTTCTTAATTGTTGGACCTGACTTGAATATCTTTGAAGAATCTTTGAGAAAATCCATTCGAATTTTTCCTTCATGAATTAAAGGTAATTGGTCTCGAGGACTAGGAAAAATATCCTTGAATGATTCAATAGAAGGTTTGGTCCTAATCAAATCAACAAAATTGTATTGTTTATTAGATAAAGGAAAAGGAACTAATACCTAGGTTTCCCATATTTTTTTGGTTTTGACCTTTACTCCTCATGTCAGAGAAATTTTCTTTTTGTTGAACTCTAAAAGCTCCGATGCGATGAAGAGGGATGGAAGAGCACAATTCCCTTGAGTAGTATTAGAAGTACCAATAATTTCAAATGAAGAAATATTAAGAAAGAGGAACAAAAGGAAGAATCTTTATAGTGATAAAAAGGAAAATATAAAGAAAAAAAATCTCTAAGAAAAGAGTAAAAACTTGAAGTTTTAGAAAAGAGGTAAAGAAAGAGATCAATAGTTGCATTTATTTTATAGATTCAAAAATGGGATAAAACACCATATTTTTTTGATAAAATGACGATTAAGATTTTTGTAATAATTTAAAACTGTCTTGAAACCTACAAATTGTTTTAGTAATCATTATTTTTGATGAGTTGTTATAAATTAAGAATTAGTGTATTATCCTTGATAGATATTGAGTAAAAATTCAAACAAATAGATCTTTCTCTCTTCAAAATCAAAAAATGGTTAATCTCATATACATTTAAATCAACCATTTATTTTTGGACATATGTTAAGAGTACAAAAAAATTATTTTCTTTGACTAAGGAAAAGAAAAATCAAGATGATATTCAAAGATAAAAAAGAGAGAGAATCAACATTGAAAGGTCTATGCATGGAGAATTGAGAAAAAATGAAAGGAAAAAAAGCAAGACTCATATTGAAGACTACCAACAAAACTAAGGATTCAAAATTCAAATATTTTGAAATAGTTAGCAAAAGTTAGGTAGTTTTCCTACTTTTTACACATGTTAAGCCCTTGTAATTCAACCATTGGATAAAAAAAATCCTATAAATAGGCTAGTCTAAATTTTTTCATCCTCAATTCAAACTATCATCGCAATTCTTGATTAACCAACATGTCAAGAATAAAAAATGACTAACTGGTGGACTTTGTGAACAAACAAATATGTTATAAATCCACTTTTCGAATACAATATATCTATGTATTCTTTGTGATCAAATTTTATTACTTTACATCTATTTCTCTCTTAATTTCTTCTCCAAACTTTACACTTTTTTCAATCTTAATTTCTTCTCTAAATTCTTATTTTTTCAATCTACATTTCTTCTCTAAGCCTTGTTAAACTTTTATAGGTTGTTATTTAGTTTTCAACTAGTATTATAGTCTAATTTGAATAACTTCATAATCACATCAAATTCAATTAGTCAACTAAATTAGAGAAATAATTTTCAATTGAAAATGTTAAAACGCTGGAGTTTAAAATAGAAAGAACTCACAATAACAACAATTTTAAGTCTCATTTTAAATATTTATTTTTTTGTGATTTAAAATTAATTTATGATAAATTTTATCTTATTTTAAATATATTTTTCAAATTCCACCGCAAACAATAGGATCTTTATAGTCATTTACAGAATATTTTTTAATAGTTTTCAAAAGAACACCCCTTAGCATCAGCTTTCAACAATGGAGACATCGAAGCTGGAGCTGCATCCAATGTTACAAATATTGAGTTATGGCTGCACTCAATTTAGCCAAATAATCTGCACAAGAATTCCCTTCCCTTAAGGTGTGGGAAATAGAAACCTCCCAAGGCCTGCCAAGGAGCTCCTTAATGCTGGCAATGGTTGTCGCATAAATATGACAAGCATATATGAGATGCAGTACATGTGAATATAAATAATCAAATCACTTTTTGGAAATTTATCTAGAATATTTTTCCAGTGTACATATTCCATTTGGATGTCTTTTTCCAATATCGAAGCAGACTTCCTAAGAGCTGATGATATTGAAAAGAATAATATGGCCAGTAAAACCAACATCACAGCTTAACTGCTTATGATTAAGTTATATAATTAACTTAATCATAGTTATTTAATAATTATACATGATAATTGATTATTATAATTAAATCATAAGCAGTTTTCCATTATCGATTTTGATTTGATAAAAAATTATTTTTTTAAAAATTGATAATACAATGTTATATATCTAAATCCAGTTATATAACATATTTTGGTAATATAATGTTATATATCTAAAACCAGTTATATGACATATTGTGATAATATAATGTTATATATCTAAAACCAGTTATATAACATATTTTGAAAATATAAAAACTGATTTTTAAAATAGAATGTTTACTTGTATCTTGCTCCACCTTCACCTTAAATGTTGACTTGTGTTTGGATTTGATGTGATTTGGCTATGGAACCTATCCATGTGGTTTGGTTCATCCATGTAGTTTGGGCATGGAACACTGTCTCCTATACCAACTGCGACAGACTCACTCAAATGTAGTTAACTCTTTTCAATTCGATAATGCCTTAATATGCTTATATAAGCATGTTACAGAAGTACACATGCACACAAATTCAATTTATAACTTGAGTATAAACATATCAAAACATCATAGTTTGATTTTCATTTGATAATTTCAAGGGTTAAAATCATATTGATTTCATTAATTTTTGTTATGTTTATATATATATATATATATATATTGTTTTCATTTTAACACGTAATTCAAAAAGAGACTACTTTCCAACTTTTTCACCTAATATAATTTTTTTTTTAATTTATTATTAAAGTTATCAAATAATCCCTTAACATCTTTTCTCTTTAGTCCTTTTTATAAGACTTGATTAATTAATTTATCAAAATTAAGAAAATAAAAAATGTTAAAAATTCACTCTTTAACATGCTCTTGAAGAAAAAAAAGAAAATTGTCACTAAAAAATAACAATTCTTGATAAAAATAAGAAGTTTAGGATAAAAATAAGAACTTTTTCTTCCAATTCTTCATGTCGAATAGGTGATTTAGCATTTAACTTTTCCAAGATCTTCAATTGCAATCCTCACTTGACATTCATGTTCATCCTTGGTTAGTCATCGTAGTCTTCAATCAGCGATGATAAACTGTATTCAACCATGCAGTTGTTGGTGATCACAACAATAATAGAAAAATGTCCACCCACTGGTAATGTTAACACATGACAAGTAGAGCTTTGTTGAGGTGAGGTAAGCAAAGAAGCAAAGATGTGTTGGTGAAGTTGTTACTGACAGATAAAAAGAATTTCAAATTCCCAACCTTTAAGTGAAAATTAGAATTCTTCATTTTTAGCAATTTAAAATTTCTTATTAAAATTCTCAAATTTTAATTTTCTTTAACTATTAAAACAAAATTTGATCACTAAGAATTTTAAATTCCTTGGAAAATTACATTCCCCTTCTAATCGCTTGTCCAAGCACAGTTTGCTTCTCTTCAATTCAAATTATAAAATTTACCTAGCTTCCCTTTCTTTCTTCTCAATCAAACAAAACCTTAATTTCATATATAGATGAAAATAATATATTTTACAGATTATCAAGATTAGAAGATTTGACAAAGGCAATAAATTATGCTTTTACTTTCTTTCATTATTTGTTGAAATTCCTAACCTATAACTACATATCATTTGATCTCTAGATACAACAAAGGCTCATCGCTAAAGCTTCATGATTCCCGCGTAAAACAATGTAAAGATAGAAGGAAAAAATAGAGTAATCCGTACTTTGTTACAGTCTACAAAGCAAACAATTCATGGCATCTGTAATTCAATTTAAAAACACGTTTGAGAAGCAGGCAGCATGCATTTCTTTGGATAGCCATTCACCAAGATGTTTTCCAAAAGCTTTGACCTGCCAAGACCTCAAGTAGAAGGTGCCCGTATCAGGCTCAATGCCTCACCCACCAGCCATGCCAATGGCTTCTGAATGTCATTGCATCCAGCCTTGGTCACGTTCACCAATAACTTATTACCCAGATCATCTAGGTAAGAGCCACACCCAAAATATGTGACACCTGTAGTGGCAGTTCATGTTTTACATTTTACTTGTATATATACAGTGTACAATAAATGTATAGGTAGTAAAGTTTACAAGATGACATTACTGAAGTACAAATTGTCCCAAACCCTATAGATGCCATTTTCAGCATTAGATAGAGATAGAGATACTAAGCATGGCTGGCTTGCAGGGTTCTAGAATTATAAAAAAACAAAAAAAAAAAAATCAGGCCAAGCTGAAATTTTCCCAGGGCCAAACTAGATTAGACTCTTAGCAAAACAATGATGCCCCCAGATTTCTAATTCAGTATTTCAGTTAGTGACCCATCTTCTTTTCCGGGCAGGTCGTTCTTGTTTGACTTCTGAATCTACTGGATTTTCACTTTTGGCAGAAGGCAGAGGTTCACTTTCTAACTTCTTGATGACGAGGGCCTCTTTTTCACTTGGCATTGGGAGCTTAAACCGCTCGCTACGCTTCTTCAGCCTCTCAACTGTGTCAAGGTGCCGATCCCCCACTTCTTTTGTATCAGTGTCCTTATTCTCCATATCTGTGGAATCCCTTGCTTCAGCCGACAAGAGATGTTGGTTATCAACATCAACAGTTCTAGCAGGTTCGTCCACTGGTTTCCCAGCTTCAGAAGACCCATCATTATTATCTTTATCAATGTCTTTAAACTTCAAGGAAGATGACTTGATACTGAAATCTCTTTCCTTATGGCTCGTCCAGCGTTCCAATTTAGAACGCCCTCTGCGAGAATCTTGCTGTTCATCATCTGAGGAAACATCTTCCCGCTGTTTTCTGGACAGGCGATGCCCTGGAATTTCATGCTCAGCACGCTCTTCATCACCAGATCCTTTCAAGCCCTTCACAAATAGAAACTAACAATTATAGAAAACAAGAGCAAACATCAAATGAATAATGATAATTTTCATCAGCAACAGCTTTCATGCAGAGCAACACATTGAAGTGCACTCCACAATCACTTTTTTGTTCAGGTGGCGGGGGCAGACTAAGTCAAAATGTAGTTAAATAAGAAACAAATTTTCCTAGTGAGCTGAGTCTCAACGACATCCCTGCTACCCAGGGTGATCGCAATCTTCCACAGAGGATTGCATATTTTACAATTTTGTATACGGGCTTCAATCCTCCCTACTATACAGACTAATGTCTAATTACGTTAATATTACTTATTTTATAAATACAAGAATATAATTTTGTACTTTAGATAGAATCTAAATTTTGTTGACCTTACTACTAGAAACATTAACACATCTGTCAAATGCAAAGTAAATTTAAAAGTGGGTCTATATCCAATTGCTGACAAATAAAATAAAAAATAAAAAGCCTTTATTTGGTTAGGTTAAATCATCCACATGGAGCAAAGGATACCATTGAATTTTTATCAAAAATCAAATTTTCAATAATCAATTTCAAGAAAGGTCATTTTATGGTATCATCTACTAAAGTAGCAAATTATTTCCAGGTAACAACCTAGAATTAACACATTTGATTTGTTAATCCATGCCAAAAGTTTCAACAAAGTTTTATGCCAATTGCCAATTGACTAACAATACTCTTTTATCAACTCTAGTTACTTGCGAAAAAAATAAAATAAAAGCAAAAGGTGATAAGCTTGTCAGTTATAATAATACTGTTCTGAGACATCAAGACTACAATATCCCATGATCACAAGGTTTCTTTCACTCACCAGTCACTTGGACGATATTTCTAGTGCAATTAAATAGGGCCACAAGTCACAACAACAATAATCTCGCAACCAAAACATCAAGATAAAACAACAGGATAATGCATAATAATTTTAAGATAAAAGCGTGTCATAAACTGTCGAGATACTTAAGAATGATCCCATAATGCAGTAGTAAATTCCAATTAACACTAGGTGGATTTATTAAACAGCATCATACATTCTGTTTAAAAGCCACCTAACTACTTTCCAGAAGTTGAATCTTAAAAGTTGCAATCCTACTGGGACAAAATAGACAAAATCATGCCTCAAAAGGGCATATCTTTTAATTTCTATCTCCTTCCAACATTTGAAGATGGCAAGAAGGAATAATGAAAATGCACAAGCTAGTAGTTATTCTTGATCAGGTGTGCCTTAGCATACATTATGTGGCTTGAACCAACACTTCTAATATTACTGGTCACTAAATTGCAAACTCAACATAATTCTAGACCTTCATGATTCTAAGAGTCACATATAGAGAATACTTATTTCATGTAAAAAGATTATTTTACTCTCCACATAGTTTCACGTTTTACATGCAAGTGTGCATACCTTCTCATTGGTTGGACCACTTTGATTTTCTTGACTTCTCTTGGACAGGCCTAAACTATTAAGGTCACTAACATCGCGTTCTTTGCTTTTCCTTGAGCCTTCTCTATGCTTAACTTTTTGGTTATCTAAAGCATTAGCAGCACGATCACTACGACTACTTGACCTTTCCTGCCTAGATCGCCTTTCCTCAGTAGCATATTGATTTCCACGGACAGAAGCATCATCACGCCCCTTATGATGTGGACTTTCATCCCGAATTCGATCCCTTCTCTTCAATTGGTCATTGTGCCGCATTACTTCTCTGGATTGATATTCTTTCTCAGCAAGTTTATGTTCATCTTTAGCCCTAACATGGCCAACCCATGCTTTTTCTTCAGCTCCTCGTCCACTTCTTACAGAACTTCGTCCTTCTTCTCTTTCACGCTTGGGTAGGTGTTCTTCATGGGACTGTTTCATGCGATGCCACTCCTCCCTCTCTCTCTGCCTATCACCCCTCTCCCTCAGTACCCAGGCCTCATCTTTCTGCCTAGGAGCATATTGATCATCAGGGTTATCTCTAGCTCTTTGCAGGTCATCCCTCTTTCGTGGATCCAATACTTCATCTCTTTCTCGCCTGCGCCTAGTAGCATTTTCCCGGTAGCCATGCAGAACTTCTTCTTTGTCAATATGCTCCCTCCTTAGATATTCTTCATCCTTCCTCCTCTTGCCATGGTAATCCTCCACTGCTTCATACCTAATCCTCATGCCCTCATCTCTTTCCCTGTGTCTTGAGTCTCTAGACCCAACATCCTTATCATACAGAACCCTGTAGTTACCATTATCTAACTGTTTTCTAGAGTGAAGACCATCTTCTTTGTCGTTTCTCTCATTTTCTCGAACCTTAGCCCTATCTCTTTTTCTAGATTCATCATTTCTAACCCTTCTGCTATAGAGATCATCATCTCTTCGTGCCCAATCCATGTCAGAATTGTCCCTTTCTTTTTGCCCATCAAATCCATCAGTATTTGTGTGCAACTGAGGAGCTGAGCTAGGATGCCGGTCCTTGTAAGGGTATGGTCTCTCTCTTCCTTTAATCATGCGATTTCTTTCAGGTTCTTGCTTTGGATCATGCTCTCTTCTATAAAATCCCTGCTCAATTTCATCAGGGTGCTGTCTGATGCTACTCATATGTGCTGATCGTGGATCCTGAACTACTTCTTCCTCAAAACCCTCCCGTCGCTTCTGGTTATCCCTGCTGCTTGCTGATCTTGCTTTGCTGTTATCACTACTCTTTGCAGCTTTTGAGTCCTCCCAATCATCAACTTCGTCAAGCAAAGGTTGCTCAACTCGAGATGTTAATTTCTGTCTCTTTGCTACTCCATCCTCAAGGGTATCTACTTTGTCTACTGTTTCCTCCTTTTCTAATCTGGAACTTCCATCAGCTGTCCCAGTGTCCTCGAGTTCAATATCTTTCTCCTCCACACTGGACTCCCTTACATCCTTAATGACAGGGGATGATAAAAGTGTACTATGTCTACCTTCCATGCTTTCCACTGACTCTTCTTTTTGACTGTTATCAGTTGCCAATTCTTGAATAGGAGTAATAGATGGAGACTGACCACGCACTCTTCTTTGCATCTGCCTGTAAATACAGAAGTAAAGATATTTATAAATTAGCTTACCAAAAAATGCAATGAATAATAAACTCTGTTTCTAATAAAATAGAATTTTGACAAGTACAATAAAGGATGTACACAAGAAAAAAATTCCTTAAATCAAGAAAATGTATCCAAGTATCTAACAAAAGGGATGTTATCTTTTAATATAATTTTGAAACAAGAAAAATTGCATTTTTTTCACTTAGCATTTGAGTAGTTACCTAATCTTTATCTAAGATTCAGCCTTAATTTTTTTACAAAAAAAGACATGCTGATATGTTTCATTATTATTTCTCTCATGCTCATAATGTACTTCTCCAACCATTCAAAATTTTAACTGTTTTATGACATAGTAATTTAATTCAAAGCAATATCACTGTAACTATTGTCAGTCTCAGTCATTATCATGCTGTCCTGGTTTAGAAAATCCCTTGCCACTGATATCTAAATCTCCTCTACTTCATGGTGCATTGCAGTATACAAACCTAATTAGCTGATAAAAACCTCAGTGTGGGATACATTTGAAAGAGTCTTAATCTTTATGAGCATTTGCAGATTTATGGATATCTATAAAATGAAATGAATATGATAACAACAAAGTATAGCACTGGGGAAAACATAAGCATACAGATAAAGGTTGACATTTTCAAATTATTTTCTTGTGAAATATACACTATCAAGTACCTTTCATCATGAGAGGAGCTAAAATTGCCACCATAGGACCTACGATTTTGGCCCCTTGAACCAGAGTACTCAATTGGCTCTTCCTGTGGGAACAATTTTTCATCTCCATTAGGCATGTTAGCAGCACTGGAATTTATAAATGGCATCCTCCTTCCTGCAATCTCTTTCTTTTGACCATTATAATCCTGTGGAAAACCATCAAAATACTCGGGCTCCAACCTTGGAATTTCATCTCCAGCTACATGGTCTTCTTTAAAATCCTCTCTATGGGGTTCTCCACCCTCTGGTGGATCTTGAGCAATTCCTGCAGAGGATTGGTCATCTTCTGTATCCTGTAAAACAATCTGTTTACAAAAATACTTAGTAATGTGTACAATGCATATGCAGTAAAATGGGTTATCCAAAGATCACATATGCTTTATATGACAAAATCATCAAATACCTCAATGATTGCATCTGAATCACGGATTCGGGGAGGGCGGGTATCAATGGAAGGAAGCCGGTCACCATAACCACCTTCCACCTGTATTGCTCTACCAGCTGGCTGGTAGGAAATAAATTTATTAGATACTAGAGATGGAATTAGAGAATAAAGGGAAAAATATCTACCACAAACATAATATGCTACATTGACCGACAGCAAGCAGCCCAAAAAGCAAACACAAAGCAAGTATATGGGCTTAATATGAGAGAAATTCCTACAAACAGAAGTATATGGTCAAAAAAATTATTACATAATAAAAAAATATTTATACAAAATTACAAATACATACTAATGGTGGTCGCACTCGTCCAGTCCCAGAACCTTTCAGAACATCGTTTTGTCCAACATCTGACTTCAGAGAATTTGGGTTTTCAACAGGAACATCATGTATACCAGTAGCTGCAGCTAACTCAGGGGGCAAGTCTGGATCATAGTCCTGAAATGAAATCAATTAGATGATTAACTTAATAAAAGAATCAGTACACAAAAACACCTTGGGAAATTTACAAGGAAAAGGAACTAAATTTAAAATACAAAAGCGCTTCTACCTGCTCTGTTCGACCACTCTCATAAACGCGGATCTTGCTTTGCATTGTAGACTCCAAGCGTAGTTGCTCCTAAAAAAGTCAATTACAAGGTTTCTCAGTCTACACTAATTTGTCAAGAATGTTGGAAGCATGTTAATATCTTTACCAGCTGTTTGCAATAATCCTTCCAGCTCTCCTCATTCAAACCAAAGTTGAAAAAGTCCGATGTATCAACATTAGGATATTTCCATGGCTTCTCCTCAAAATTCTCAATATCAACATCAAATATAGTCCTGAAAATAATTGGCAGGTTTATAAGCACTGAATAGGTGATACATAAATGAGATTTAGTTATAAATGGACAAAAATATTAAAATAAAGGAAGTAAAAGTATGCTGCATCAGAGAAGTGTTTTTGTTGTAAGATTCTAACTCAAATAAATTGGTACATGTAATATCAAAATCAATACATCAAATTTATTTATTAGCAAGGTAGTTGTCAGAGAAAAAGGTATTCCAAAAAAATGTAGGAGTGAGCAATTATAATTTATATATCATGAAGGAGATAAACCATAAAAGAAAAGAAAACAATAACAGGTTGTAGGAAATAGAGATAGTGGGTAATAGGGAATCGTGAGACTTAATGTATCGTTGACAAGATTAGGATTATAGGGAATAGTTTAATTCTTTATTATTGCTCTTGTAAATGTAAGATGTAGTAATTCTTTTGTGTTTGTGTGTGTGTATTAGAATATATTAGAATGCTGAGTACTAGACTCAAGCAATTAACAAATCATGTCTAGTCATGTGTTTAGTATCATAGTCCATTTTAAGTTCAAGACAACAATAACATTCCAATAAAAGCAAATAACAAACTTGACCCAACGGCGGCCCAACAGTTTTTTTACAAAAATAAATTTTCATTTTATATTATTAAACCAAAGTTAAACAAAAGTCAGACATGCTTGTATAGATCAAAAGACAAAAGAAACAAAAGTACTGGAGCTAGCTTCATTCCACTCATTAATTTGTTTAGCATTCTAGACACCACTACTCAGCTAAATTGCAGTGCTACTTAACCACTCAAAAAATGCCTTCCAGTTTGGAAAGCATATATCATGGAAAGAATCGATTTTTTTTTTTAAAAAAGAAGAGCTATCTCAGGATGTTTCTGGGGGACAAAAAGACAAAGAAAAAGTGATTCCACCAAAATAAGATACAAAAAATCACTTCAAATCTAGGGTCTAATACAATTAAAAAACAAAATGAAATTTAGTTCACGAAAATTTAAAATTACTTGTGAGAAGGAAGTGTGAATTCCAATCCACCACCAAAACCCCGCCCTGCAGCATTGTTGCCCCAACCAGGTAATCCAGGACCTGCATGAAATCCTTTTTGCATCGCAGTAGCCCCTTTTATTCCAGGTGGTCTCCAGTCCCCTCTTCCTCGGCCAGCCATGTTAGCAAGAGGACGAATCTGACCAGGAGGCCCTCCTGGAGCAGAAGTAGTAGCTCCAGGCATTAGTGCTGCACCAGGCCTAACATACTGATACTATGCAACAATAAAATTACAAATTATTAGATTTTTTTCCATTTCAATAAGCCACAATTTATCATATATTCATAAGGAAACCAAGAACTATCATGAATCAACAACAATTAAAAATTTTAGGTCTGAGATGAAAATCATGAAATTAATCTCAGCAAAACTGACGATAAAAAAACAATCCCACTTATTAGGGTTAAAGAACTTCACTTGAATAGCCCATGTTCACTTCAAGCTGTGAACAATCCCCTTTGATAGGCAATTTGTAAAAGCCACAGGTTAAGCCATCACCAAGGCTTGTGGCATGTGCTAGCCTCTGAATTGAGGTAGCCTCCC
Organism: Pachyrhizus erosus; assembly: GCA_026544285.1. Lineage (NCBI taxonomy): Eukaryota > Viridiplantae > Streptophyta > Magnoliopsida > Fabales > Fabaceae > Pachyrhizus > Pachyrhizus erosus. The sequence continues at coordinate 5,388 of JAMLFT010004502.1, read as the reverse complement.
CCTTCCCTCCCCATAATTTTTTTGTTAGTGATTTACCAAAAACATAGCATTCAGCCAAAACTTGGTTAACAAGGCATATAAGTACAATTGTTAACAAGGCCCCACCACAATAGTTCACAACAAAAAAGGCAGTCAAAGATCCAAGTGTAGACACCACACACAGACGTTGTCATTGCACAAACTAGGCTCATCCAGTCCTTCAACCCACGCTTCAGCTAGTAAACAACATCAAACTGGGTACAAAGTGCATGACTGCATGCACTAACTAGTAAAAAACATATACATAAATCTCCATGCACGAAGCCCTGCTAAATAATTTAATAACAGAAAGAACCAGAAAATATGTTCTTGAACAAAAGACAATTAGGCAAGTCAATAGGAATCACTGACATCTCATCTCACTCAGAGTCAATACAAATTTCAACACAACGCCATTCAAATTTCCATTACCACATCATTTTCAACATAAGGTTAATACTATCTGTCATAGCCATTCAGCCTTTTCCTTTTGTTTCAAACTTTCACAAAAAAAGATGTAATTTTGTCTGAAACATAAAGCCAGGTGATTCAATTTCCAATCATCAAAGTTCATTTAACAAAAAACTAATCCCCCATACAATTACAACTACAATTCTACAAACTACAAGCACACAAATTTGCACTTTTGCACTTCAATTCACACTGTAAAATCCCTGGACACAAGCAATGAATAATGCTCCTTCAATCAACATTTACCTTAAACGGCGAATGAAAGGGGTGATATCCATGATTGCTGTACCCAATCTTCGGAGCGGCAGCGGCGCCACCTCCAGCCTTGGCCAATTCCCCGGCAGCGTCCTTCCTCTCGCCGTCACCGGCGGCCAGGGCCGCATTCTCGCCCCACTCCTGCTCCTCCCCACCCAGATTCGGATCACCACCAGCCACAATCACCAGCTCCTCATCCCCATCCTCCTCCTCCTCATCATCACCATCCACCATCCCTCCCCTTTCCATGGCCATGTGGTTGTTCTCATTCAACACTATCTTCAAATCATCCTCGCTATCGCTGTCCCAATCATCACCCTCCTCAGGCGGCGGCGCCACCTCGCCAGAGAGCCCCGGAATAACCGGCTCTCCGATGTTTCCCACGTCGTCGTTTTCGTCCTCCTCGATGTCGAATTTCACATCCCTGTCCATCGGATCAACGGCGGCGGCGGCGGCGGCGGGGGTTGAATCCGGCGGAGGCTCGGAGTCGGGAATTTCAGGCGGCTCCTCGGGATTGGGCTGTACAGGGGAATTAGCGTGGGACGCATCGCAGGGGATCTGGGCGGCGTTGAGATTGAGATTGAGATCGAGGGAGGGGGGCGCAGGGGAAGTTTGGTGGGGCTGCGGCGAAGAAGATGATGGCGAAGAAAAGGGGCGTAGAACGTCTGTGTATAAATCTCCGAACTCGTCATCGTCTTCCATTGGGTGAAGAGAAGAGAAGAGAAGAGAAGAGAAGAAGAGAAAGATAAAGTGAGAGAGCGTCTGCGTTAAAGAGAGGGTTTTGTAGGTTTGGCAACTGTTGCCACAGCTTCGGTTCTCTTTGGACTCAGCTTCTTGTTTGCCTAGGTTAAACCACCATTATAGTTAGTTCAAAATTACTATAATGCACTAACTTCTATTGTAGGATCAGATATGAAATTATTATTATTATTATTATTATTATTATTATTATTATTATTATTATTAATTAATACATATTAATATAAATTAATTTAATTCTTGAAAATTATAAAATGTCATGTCAGATTGTAAAAATTTAGGAGGGTATAAGGACTAGTGAATTCAAATATCAAAAAGTATCTATAAATGTTGACAAAATAAATAAATTTACATATATCTCATTTTAAAAAGATGAGTGAAAATTCAATCTTGCAATCATTCATGTAATGCAAGATTATGTCTTTTTTACTCAACTAATCCCTTGGAAATAGGATGCAATAGTTTTGATAACGATATTGATTATTTTATTATTTGACGTATTAAAATAACATAAGGATTAAAATACATCTTCACAATGTTTACACGTAATTACCATAAAGCAAATCCCTAGATTTTAACATGTACTAACAAAATCCCCGTTGAACTTATAAGTAGAATATCGTCATTTTAAAATTTTGGGCTAACATATTAAAGAATTTAATATATATCCAACACAGAACCATCTTTATTAATAAAAAGTGTATAATGTGGAGAAGAAGTAGAAAAAAGGATGGAAAATTTGCCAAGGAACTTTATATTATTTTTCTCAATAGTATACTACTTTTAAAGTATTGTAGAAGATATCCTATTGTTTCAAATAATCTTATCAATAATTTCTTCATCATCAAATTCAATATTTTTAGTTGATTATTTTAGTTTGTTTTTATTTAGTTGAATTTGTTGGTTTAACTACTTAGTTGATTTTTTAATTTGTTTTTAATTTTTTGTTATTAAATTTGGTCATTTTATTTTCAAATCATGTATAGGTATTGGTGTGCTTGTGTAGAAATCTCAATACTTAAGTTATAGGTATTCTTTATGTTCAAGTTTGCAAATAAAAAAAGTAAAGCTTAAAAACGTAATGTACCCTTAACATTAATCATAATTAATTTTTACGTTTAAATATATTTTTTATTATTGTAATTTAGCATTTTTTTTATTTTTCATTTTTGCAAAACTTTTTTTAATGATTTTGGTCCTTATAAATTATGTTTGTTTTATTTTTTGTCCATGCAAATATATTATTTTTTTCTTTTAGTCCTTGTAAATTATTTTTGTTTTAATTTTCATTGTAAATTAATAATGATGTGACACTTTATGCTAAAGTGACACAATGGCATCATCAAGTGATGACATTGTATAATAACTCATCATTTTTATAATGGAGACTAACGATAGAAATCAAAAGCAAAACAAATATAATTTATAAGGACTAAAAAAATGCTAGGATGAAAAATAAAAAAAGCTAAATTACAAGGATGAAAAATATATTTAAATCTTCTTCTAGTATAAATTATTTGTATTCTTCACAAGAAGTAATCTTATTTGAGTTGAGTAGAACAAATATGAACGGTAAAGTTCTCTCTTTGAGTATTTAATGTAGTTGCATACCCAACACTCATCAAGGCCTTTAGTTAAGTTAAAATCATCTCATATCAGTTGAACTTTGAAGATATTATTGCCACCACCTCCATTAGTATAGCATAACACGTGAATTTTGATGAAAAAAATCTAATTAAGGCATTAGTTTAGAATATGGTCTAGATTGATGTAACCATGTTGCTTACAATAGTTGCAAGATTTCTTACTACAACTATGAACAATATGGCCAAATTGATTTTAGGAAAAACATTAAACTTTTGTCATATCACAACATTTCCCTTTACCCTAAGTAGAATAGGCAACAATAACAACATTTGAAACGATGTTGTCATTAGTCATGGTCGTTTGAGTGATGAGACGTTGCTCCTCCTAAAGGACTTCCCCCAAGACATGAGAAATAATGAGTCCAATTCAACAAAGTAGCACACATGACTTCAATTTTGGGATAAATTTTCATAAGAAATTGATCCCACTTACTTGCATCATAAATCCTTGAGCAACAACAAGCGATGTGTTAGAAACATCTACATGCATAATAGCTAAATGTTTAACCCACAAATTAAGAAACCCAAAATAGTATTCTTAAATAAAAAGACTCCTATAACGATAATTAGCAATATTGAACTCTAATTGAAACCTTTGGTAGCATTGTCCTGGTTGTGAATGCACTTTAAGTAGTCATAATTATCCTTCATAGTACAGAAGAAATATAGATAATTTATATAACAAATTTTCAATTTTCACAACAAGAATAAACAAATCAATCAACCAAGTGCAAACAAAGACAAAGAAATACAACTTTAAGTTTACTCAAGTGAGATTTGACTCATTTATGATCCGAAGTTCATTTCTTAAATGGTAAAATTTGTCCCTAGGTACAGGTTTAGTAAATATATCAACTAATTATGAGTTTGTCTCAACAAACTCAATGTCACATTCACCCTTTTGAACACGATCCCCTTATAAAATGATATCTAATATCTATACACTTAGTTTTATAATGCATAATGGAATTTTTAGTGAGATTTATGGCATTAGTGTTATCACATTTATAAAGTATAATTCTACTTCCATTAGTGTTGCAATTATCATATATTTGACATGCTCTTATGAAGGTTTTTGCCCTTTTTAAGTATATTTTGTGATATTGAGCTTATTAGGCCTAAGTCTTAAGTTTTTCTAACTTTTGCATTTTTTTTTTGTCTAGGTTGCTACCCTACATTTAAGAATTGACAATTGTTATTTATACCTCATAATATCACTATATACCTCTTTTTTATGTTTTTTTTTCTTTCAAAATTACCCATTTTCAAAAAGTGCTTTCCAAAATGTTAAAATTTTAACATATTTTGAAAAATACTTTCCAAAAATGTAAAAATTTTAACATTCCACAAAGTACTTTTCAAAATGCTAATATATTAAAATTTTAATGTTTTGAAAAGTACTTTCTGGAAGCCAAATTTTAAGGGGAAGGGGGAGAAGGAATGAAACACCAATTGTATTTAAAAGAAACTTACCAAAAAAACATGAAATTATGAGATAAGTCACCAAAATCATGTTTTGTTTGTTGATGAAATTGTTTCTTTAGCCAATTTTAAGGGCGGGGGGGAGGGGGGGAGACATTTTCCTTTAATGAGACAATCTTTATACGAGTTGAGATAGTCTATAATTGTTATATCATAGTTGTAAATAATCTTAACACTTAATTGTGTTTTTCACCATCATAAAATTTTACTTCTTGAAAAAAATAAACAATTTCATCAATAAACGGAACATGATTTTGGTTATTTAAAAATTTCATATCAATGTGATGTGTAACATCCTGCTTTTAATATAATAAAATTAAAATTTTAAAAATTATAAATTTGTTTTTCCTCATTTAAATATTTTAGTTTAGTCTAAATAAAGTTTAAAATTTTCAATTCTATGATAAATATTATCTAATAGATAATATGGAGAGAGAGATTATAATTAGTTATATTGTGTTAAAAAAAATGAGCTCAAATAATAATTTAAATTAATAAAAATAGGTTGATTTTGGATTTTTAGATATTTTAGGTAAAAAAAAATAAAAGAAGAAAAGAATAAAAATTAGAGAATCGAAATCTAAATTTTTAGAAGTCATATAAATAAATAAATATTTAAATAATTGAAATAAATAAATTTTTATCAAAAATAAAATAAATATTTGATGGAAGAAAATATAGGAACAATGGGAAAAATATAAATTTATTTATAGGATTTTTGGAAAATTTAGAAATCAAAAATATAAATTTTAAATAA
>JAMLFT010004501.1:0-19428 GCA_026544285.1 Pachyrhizus erosus | reverse complement strand
TAATAATAATAATAATAATAATAATAATAATAATAATAATAATAATAATAATAATAATAATAATAATAATAATAAATATTATAAATAATTGTGTATTTATAAAATGTGCACACACACATATATGTTTAATCACAATTTTTACCACTATTTTTATAACTGTCACCATGATCTTTTTATTTGTCATAAATAGCAACAATGAGATTTAAATTTGAGATTTCATATAAATTATTTAAACTCTCTAAACTAGGTGAATCCTGGTGAGTTTACACTAAAAAAATAACATATATTTAATGAGAGTTATTTTTTTACATAACCTACGGCTTAAACTCCTGTTTTACCTGTTGTTATTTTCTGTTGAAAAAGCATCCGTGACAATCGTGTAAAATGACTTACTAAAGTCAATTTAACAATGTGATTTTGAAGGTTTACATGATATTTTTTTTTAATCAGAGTTTACATGATGTCTAGATTCTGCTGGTTATTTTAATAATTGACGCGATGGAAGGTATCCTCTTTTTCTTCTCCTGTGTAATTAAAAAGAGTAATACATTAAATTTTGTTGGTACATAAGTAATATATTTATTAAATTAGTTAGAGCTTATAATTACTAAACAACAACTATTTTATCCAATTATATATTAAATGATGGTTATTTCAATTTTTAAAATTATAAAAATTAAAATTAAAAGGACCAACCTTTCCTAATTTCAAATATCAGTATAACAGTTTCGTAATTTTAAGGAATAATGTTGTATTTTTTAAAATATTATAACTAAAAATGTTATTCATGAAAAAAATTAAAAAATGTGCTAGGCAATATTTTAATATTCAGAGGAATGTTTTTTAAAATTCAAAATGATTGAAATAAAAAATAAGAGTAGAAATGAAATTTATAATTGATTAAAAAAATAACTTTTTACACTCTTACGAAAATATAACTTCCTCCCTCCTATTATAATAAAAATCAAGTAAAATATAATATTACTACTTTCTTGGACATAAACAATACCAAGAATATTTTTTTCTAAACTTGATCAAACGTGAAAATATTATATTTTTAAGTTCACATTCTAGAAAATAAATTTTAAAATGTAAAACAAACACACTACAAAAATTAATATAGTATATTATTGTAATGAAAGACATAATGCTTAAATTTATAAACTACTCAAACCTTTCATTACTACTAACTCTAGAGGTTAGAGAGCATAAAAGTTAATGCATGGTATATCAGTAACCATATTCTTTTCAATAACATTTTTTTTAAGTCAACATTTATTTTTTTTTCATAAAAGCTATTTTAGGTGAATTATTATACAATGTATAGGTTAAATAAGAAAATTTTAAAACTATAGATACTTTATTAGATTGAAAATAGTTTTTTTTATTATTTCGCATTACGATTATAATCCAGTCTGATTGATTTGGGAGTTTGAAGTTTTCAATCAAATTCATCCTAAAATCAAATATTATATAATCTAACAAATCACTTATACTTTACCTTTTTAGTGATTATATATATATATATATATATAATTAATAAAATAGTTTTAAAAAAATCATGTTTACATATTGAAGTTATTAGGGATGAAAATTGAATTTCATTCACACGCCTCATTAAAAGAACTCACGCTATCTTTTTTTTTTCAAAAAAAAAAAAAAGTTTAAATAAGTTGAGTATCAAAAGTTTATTAGAAAGTAAAAGACGTCTTAAAGCACTCATAGGTAGTTATAAGTTATTTATCAACAAAATTTTTACATCGGCTATAAAAATTGAAATCACCTTCTTTGGAGATGTAAGATAATGAGTATGATGCTTATTAACTGAACAGATTTTTATTTCCATTTGTTCACACACTCATGCTATCTGCTTATATGTTCACACACTCCTGCCAATAAAATAAGATGTTCTTTTTTTGTCACTTAGCAGATAGACCTCGTTGATTTGTCATCTTACCCTTTTTAATTGCATTTAGAATTGACACTAAAAAATAGCTTAACATAAAATGAAACGCCAAAAAAGTCAATACAAGGTTTCAATGGTCTCTATCAAGTTTCAACTTTCAATTATATAAATTTTATTATTTGTTTATTGTCAACGATATGGAAGTAAACTCGTCTTATTTTTCTTTCTCAAATCGTCCCTCTTTTGTAGCTGAATTTAAAATTAACTAATATAATCAAGTTGAAAGTTATTTTGTTCAATTACAAGTATCTCATATCTTAGTCGAATGTTTAATCTAATATTTCAATACCGGTAATTTCAAATTAAGAAAAAGTATCTCAAATATATATATATATAATGAGAAAATACCTTTTTTTAAAAAAATATTTCAGGAATAAAAATATAAATAAAAAAACAGATAGGCATTTTAAATTTTAATTTAAAAATTCTGAAAATTTAGTTTAATTTATTAAATTCTGTTTTAATTGTAACTTATACATATCTAATTATACTTGATGTTAATTTAAGAAATTTTATTAATTAAAGAAAAATAAAATATTAATTGACTTTATGTGTAAGGTTATATGACAATTATTACAAAAGCTATGTTTATCAAATTTAGCTAAAAGTTAAAATTCTAACATTTAATTTTTACTTTTGAGAAAAAAAATAGTTAAAACTATATATTATTTAAATTTGTTAAACTAATTTATTAAATTAAATGCTTAATTGTGTCTTTTATCACTATAAATGATCAAATAGATTATTTTAGTCAATATATATATATATTTTAGTTTCAACTGGTATTTTCGTTTAAATAAAATCCTATTCATGACACAATTAAATACTAAAAATAAACATCTATCCTAACGGAATAGTTTATATATTTAATTTTAATTACTAAAGCTAAATCGCCATTTAACATCATGCATAAGAATCATTAAAACACTTAGCTCATTTGATATATGTCTGAAAAATATATTATATAGTAATTAAATGTGTGAGTAACAAAAGTTGTACATATATTAATTACTAGTAAATAGATAATATAATATTGTAAAACTAAACAAACAAAACATTATACTTTTGAATATTATATATCTTAATTACTTTATATTAATTTTTTAAAAGAAAAAAATAATTTATTGAATAAAATAACAAAGGTTTGAGCATGAGACGTGTTAAAACCAAACAAAAATAGTATGTACATGAGATATAACACTAGAGTCCAAGAAGATAATATACTTACTCTTAATACAGTAAATGTATGTTATTCCCACCCAAGCATACTACCATTAAATACTGAAACAGAAACACCACTCAACCAAACCCAACCAAAATATGGCAATCCGACATGTGTGTCTCATCCAAATTTAAAATTCTAGAGCAGCATATATCAACATGTCAGCATGTGAAATTCCAAAACTCCAAGCAAAACACCTAGCCATAGTGGCATTATGTTGGTTTACAACAATATCATGCGCATTGTAATTTGTATCCTGTGGCTTGATTTTACTCGATCCTATGACAGTGAGAATAATCATTCATTGATCATATTTCCAACATTCTACTCATGTTCCATCCCTCTAAGTCCATGTTGTCCCGTATTCCCTCGCCTACAACACCCATCTAGATTTTAACTTGTTTTTAAATAGAGCATTGAAGAGTTTAACCAACAAGATAACGGGTGTGTCATATCCCAATTACCCTTTATCCACTGCCAAGGTGGAATAATATAATAACCTTCTCTACCATTTCATTAAAATCATGCCTTTTTCTTGTGAATTGAACTGAGTTGCAATTTTTCCAAATCACCCAAACAACCACGTACCACACTACATACTAGATTTTTGTTTTGCTTGCTGAACCCGCTATAAATCCTCAAAATTGCAACAAAAGCTTCTTACGCTCATTGTGCATTGCTGCCTTGATCCCCCACCACCTCAAGCATTCTCCCCAGACTTTAGCAAAAAATTCACATTCAAAGACACAAGTGTGTTGGTAGTTTCCTCCACCTTGTTAAACCCCAGACACATAATAGTAAATGTTTTATAACATTTCTTCTAGCCTTATTCTATAGTGTTGGAATCCGATCCTTGTGTTATTCTCTACATAAATGTTTGTATTGAAGGTACACCCTACATCCACATTGTTTTGAAAAACATTCAATTTAAAGTGCATTATTTAAGCTAAAATGTAATAGGTTGATTTGATAATATATATTTCGGATATGTCTCCCCTCCACACTTATTTATCCTCTACATCTTGTTTTACCATTCCCACACGAATAGTTCTTTTCTCCAACTCCATTTCCATTCAAGAATTCATTTGTTAAGCATCCTTTTCTCAGCCATTGAAACTTTCTTATCCATAATCAATGACTACAATTTTTTATACTTGGACTCAATGCACCCACTTTAACCCTTGAATCATACGAAAACGATGAAAAATTATTTGATCAACCACTTGTTAAATGAGAAATGTGGAATGAGTTTTAGTTGTTTTTATGACATAATTCACATGTATTGTTTAAGATATATAGAAAATAGGTGGTCATACAATTAAGGAGTAAATTTCTCTCCAAAATGAAGAATTTGACTAGAAAAGTGGACTAGGAATAAATATGGTTGTGCTGACTTAAAGTATGACCAAACTTCATAAAATTTGATCATGCTTAATTTTGACTAAAAAAGAATTTAATATTAAAAGTTTTTGAACACGACCATGTTATTTTTTAACATAGTTGCACTGCAAAAAAGCACAACCTAAAATTTTAATTCAAAATTTCAGTGTCCAAAATGTATGGTCGTGCTAACTTCATTGAATAGTATGATTTTCTAATGTTATAAATAGAAAAAAAAAGAAAATTAGGTTTTTATCTTTTACTTTGTTAGAGAAAAATAAAACATTGAGTGAGAGACAATTAGATTAATAATCTTTTATCAATCTTTAAGAGTTTTAATCTTTTTTTCTTAATTCAATCTTATATGATCAACTAAGGAAAGAATTAAAAGAAAAAAATTGTTAATTTATGACAAAAGTTTAATAATTAAATTAAGAGATTATCAATATTGCGATTAACTTACGAATTTGTTTAATATTAATTGGTAAGATTGAAATTTCATAAATTGAGTTTTTTATTATGCTTATTGTTTGTTTTGATTTTATTTTCTTCAACAAGTTTTAGAACAACAATTTTCAAACTATTCATTTCCTTCAATTATTTAATTTTTCGTACAATTGAATTACTTAGAAATTATTTTTAATCAATTGAGATCCACTATTACTATCGCGTAAGTTACACTTGAATAAATTATCTCTCAAGCATCACTTTCCTCATCAATCTTTTAGAAAATATGCTTTGAGAACCGCTCATCGTTTTTAATTTTTAAAGATTGAATATTCTTTCACCATTGAGAATAAGATCTCCTACTCGTTACTCATCCAGGTGCAACATACTTATATCTTAAAACCTTATACCATAATGGTTGACCCTCCACCTCCATTCCCTAATAAGGCTATATTAAAAGCTTTAATATCTTTTTATACCCAGACCTGCCCTCTCCTTCTCCATACATACTCTATCCCACCCTCACCCCCACCCCATAAAAATCTTCTGAAAAGGAATTCAAGTAAGGAGATAATACTTGATGGAGTCTTTAAAAAAGAAAGAAAATACATCAGAAGACATATATCAAGACTGATTTGAGAAACATCACATACCCTCCAAAAGAGACATTTTTACTACATTAGGATGTCAATCTGAACCTCATCTTATCTACAACAGCCTGCAGAGTAGATTTTTTTTCCTATAATTTGCATCAATAGATAGTCCCAAATATTTGAATGGTTTAGAGCCAAATTTATATAAAATAGTCTTTTTAATTTTAGCATTATATAAGTTTTTTGGTATGAAATTAAAAAGGTTATTGCAAAAATTGATTATAAAAGTATCCGAAAAATATAAAATTAAAAAATAACACAATTTTATAAAAGAAGAAATTATTTAATAAAGAATTATTAAATTATAATTAATATATAATATTAAAATACAAATTATCATTTGCTTAACTTATAGTATTATATTATTTATTTAGCAGTCATAAATGTATAGGTATCGTTAGTTCCCCACAAATTTAAGTTTTGTATAATATATTTTTGATACATATGCCAAAGAAAATTAAATAGGATAGTTATTTTATCATATCCTATCATATCTTCTTCATAGGCCCGAAGTGTTATAGTGATTCTTATGTTTGATGGTAAAGTATAGAGTAGAAAATTTAAATTCCACTTTCAAAACTTCTTTGTCTCTATGTATATATATACCATAATAGTTATTTTAAACAAAAGTATTTATAGTTTTTATTTTTTAACAAAAGTGCTATTTAAAACTTTTCTTTAATGAAAATATATTTGAAGATTTTTTAATTTTTATTTTTTTAATATATTATTTTTAATATTTTTAGTTCTAACTTGAATTTTAATATTTTTATAAGATATTATCAATAATTAAAAATAGCATTATATTATAATATAATAATTATTATAAATTTAAAAAATAATTTATATGTTTTAAATATCTATTTATTATAAATTTTAATTATAATATGATTTATATTTATAATCATTTATTTATTATAAATTTATTCATATAAAATAAATATTTATTCTATGTCAAACACAAGTTAAAATATTAGTTTAATTTTTCATTTAAATGATTCAGTGTATAATTAATCTCCTGGTCGAGATTCAAAACAGTTAAGATAATTTTTTTAATTTATATATTTATACATCTTCAAATTATATGATATTTTAAAAAATTAAAAATTAAATATTTATATATTTGAAAGAGATTCATTAAATTATTTAACTTCATAAATAAGAATTAAGACAACTAAAATAATTAAGTTATTTTTTAATATTATTTATTTACACAAACATGTTGTATGTCAACAAATTTTAAATTATCTTTTCTTAACGCATCTGTAACTATATTATTATTATTTTATCTTAGGATATATACACTCAAACGTTTTCAAATGATATTTTATACAAAGTGGATGAAGGAAATTATTCGACGTCAACGGAGTCGATCCTTAACTTATTATTTATAACCCAAAAAACAAGTGGTCTATTTATATATACAGTGTTCAAATAATATATATATATATATATATATATATAATCAAAAGTTACTTTAAAGAAGAGTTCATTCTCATGATTTTTTTATAAATATAATGATTTTTAAATAATAATTAATTTTATTCATTAAATTCTAAGACAATATATAATAAGAATAATTCTCGGAGTAATTAAATCTCTCTTCCCTCTTTATGAAAATGCAATATTTATATGAAGTCCAAATCTTACAAGTGGATAAGTTGTATATGTTAGGTATATATTAAGACGGAAGTTTAACACTTTCAAACCTGTGTCGTGCCATTCTCATTTTATATGTCTGTGATAATGCACAACAGTACATATGAGGTGGGCTATAGAAAATATCTGTTATCATTGAGTATAGGAAAAAAAAATGTGTTTTTTTCTATAATATTTTCGATGAAACTTGATTTAGTATTTGTATTTTTTAAAAATTGATTATTTAATTCTCAAATTTTAAAAAATAGGTTGATTCTTTTAATGGAATTAATGCTACTAACATATTACACGTTGGGACAGTTTCAAATACACTTTTGGACGGCTAAAAACTATTATAAAATATGTATTTATAATGTATTTAAATTTAATATTTCTTGATGGTTATAAACTATTGTGAACATCTAATATTCTCTGGACAAATACAAATAAGAAGAAAAAATGAAAATAAAAAATAACTAACAAAATTTTAAAAAAATTAATTTAAATTTTCTTTCTAAAATTTAAAATATAAAGTGTTTAATTTAAAATTTGATTCCAAAAAAAGAAAAATGAAGAAAAGAAACAAAATGTCAATTGTAAAAAAAAAAAAAAAAAAGGGACAAAACAAAAAAATGAAGTTGTTATAAAAATTAAGAAAAAAAAACAGTGAGAATATGAGCCAGAAAAACAAATTGAGAAGAAAAAAATATGATATAAAATAAATAGAAAACGTTCTATCCATGTTCATGAAAAATATTTTTTTAATGTAATTTGGTTCAATGCACAACAAAAAAGAAAAATTTCAAAACTTGTTGGTCTCCTATCAGAACAAGCAGCAACGAGAGAGAAGTAAGGTATCTATTTACATGTAATTCTTTTTTTAAAATTGGAAGATGTAGATTAAGGTCAAACATATCTAGACGTGGAAACAATTTTTCTTTAAAAAAAGGTTTACTTGTTTCCCTTTATAGCACGTTTCACAAATATTTATTTTTTGATAGAACAAATTTGGAAATTATTTTACAAGGTTATGTTTTTTCAGTTTGGATATTAACCTCCAGCTTGCATGTCTAAGCTTCTTATGTCATATCCAGTTTTCATCTTTGATAAATAGTAGATACATTACACTTTGATCTTTCAATTTTTCAGCTTAATCTTATACAAATTATTCCTTCTTTGGAAAGTACATAAGACAGTCTCATCTTTGTTTTTGACTATACATTAATTCTTATTAAAGGAGACATTATGTTCATATTGACTTATGCTTAGTAAATTATGTCTTAGTCCTTTAACAAGAAGAACATTATCAATAGAAGTATAGGAGGACATACCTATCTTACTTATTTTTATTATCCTTCCTTTCTAATTCCATTCAAAAGTAAATGTTCCACCATTCTTGGACTTGATGTTTAGGAACATACATTTTTCTTTAGTCATATGTTGCAAACACTCACTGTTCAGGTACCATGATAAGAGTTTTCTTATTGTTGTTAACCCCATGACATTCATCATGCCAATATGGCATGATTCCACATAAGCTATCATCCTTTGTTTCTAGTAGTCATATTTGTCTTCTTTAAACAGAGAAGGTTTGTTGGTTATGTGTCATACGCTTTCCATCATATGATCATTTATCTCCTATAGTGTTAGATGTTCAATCTCCCAAAAGTTAAACTCTGATACCAACTAAAGGGCTAGAAAACACAATAGAAGAGGAGTTGAATAGTGTATGTATGATTTTTATAAACTTTTTGCAAACCCTTTTAGAAAAGATGTATACTAAAATGGAAAATAATTTCGTACATGCATGACGTATAAAAGCGTAAGGAAAGAAAACAACACAAAAAACTCTTTTATACTAGTTCATTTCAAATCTTAAGCTACATTTATTTCTCCCTTAATATGAGGAGTTCCATTAATAAAAAATTGATTACAAAAACAAATAATGATTCCGTTAATCTTGGCTAAAAACACAGGTATTCTGGCTTTCCAATCCAAGTATTATTTGTTGTCACTTCTGACTATACGACATAATAACCTGATTAAGTATTTCAAGTATTCTTTTACACTAAGTCACTCATAGCTTTCACAAAATCTTTACAAAGATAACTCACAATATGAATATGAAAGTTCTAACATATATTACAAATTAGTAAACTAAGGATAAAAGAAGATTATAAAGCAATAATATCTAAAAGAGATATTGAGGGTTTGGACATATGAGAACTTTTCGAAGAATTGAATTAAAGTTACTTCATTAGTTTATCATGGTCTTCATGCATTTGGTATATATAGGTTGAAAGAAGAGTGTCCGTTGTAAGTCAACGTTCTTCTCTTTTTAATATGCATTAAATGCATAACTTTTCTCTATGTTTTTATATTGTAGATGTTCAGCTTCTATCAGAGAAGAAAAATATATTTGTCCTTTCTTTTTCCTCATTTTTTGAACTATGACAGATAAATTGCTCTTTTGAACATTCATACTTTAGTCTTTTCTTGTTGATAAACTTCAAAACTTGATGGTTCTTTGTGATTTGAAAATTTGTTTATCTTTATGTCTACTATTTTTCATTAAATACTCATTTAAATTTAAACGTTAGAACAACAATAAGGATTGAAACAAAAATAAATTCTTAAAGCAACTATCCTAGGAATGCAAAAGCATGTAAGACAAGATAAACATATTAAATGCAAAAGTAGAAAACCAATTTATCATTGTTTATTCATCTTAAGACATGTTGAACATATAGAAGGTTTTGGACACATTTTGAAAACACACGTCTTTAGATGTATGACATTTTCAAAAACTCTAAAAGTTTATTTTATAAAAGGATCTATTGAATATAACTAACATTTTTAGCACTTTGAATGCTTAGTTTTTTTGCTTATATTTATTTATTTGAGTTAAAGAGATCAATCTTTTTTGTTTTTTAGACGTATCTTTGTTAACATATATTAACAAAACATTAGTATACTTATGATATTCTTTGTGATTATTAAAAGCGTAGATTTTTAGGGGTCTAACATTCATCGTCGTCTTTGGTTCTAACAAAGGAAAGCATTGTTGATGGAAAGGTTTACAATAGTAGTACATGAGATTGTGACGCTTCCAAGATCCTTGAACTTGGGATGGATCTTTTGAATTATTACCCTATAATTTCGCTTCACTTAAATTGTTTCCCCTTCTATGTATTTCTTTTTCTTGGTCAAAAAATTCATCATGAACTTGGCGTAAAGGGACATTTGTCGAAGAGCCTCCAAAAAGGGAATATTGATATCCAATTTCTCGAAGACATCCATAACTTTAGCAAAGTACATCTCCTTATCCTTCTTGCTAAGAGCTAGAGGATGTGATAATTCTTTTTTAGGAATCTCTTTAATCACCTTACCATTTTACACAACTTCATTTAGTCTTTTTCAACTATTTTCTTCTAATGTTTCTTCCCACTTTTTTCACTCTTTTTATTATAAATATTTTTCTTTCTCTTTATTTTCCTCTTCACTTTTTTCACTCACTCTTCTCTTTTTGGCACTCATTTTGTCAGTTACATCTCCCAAATTCTTACCACTCCTGTAATAATGGCTTTACAATGCTCATTCTTGGGATTTTCTTCTATGTTTGCTAAAAATACTACCACTAGACTTCTATACCAATTATTTGGTCAACTAACCAACTTTAACCTCCAAATTTTAGTAGAAGCTTTAATGCTCTTGTGATTGTAGATAGAAATTTGTATAAATTGGGCAAGTGTATTGAATGGAATTTGATCTTATTTCCAATTATTCACTAAATGTGTCTTCCATCCTTGACCTTGATCATATTCATAATTTCTATAGTTGCCTTGGCATTTTTTATTAGTTATGTACTTCAACTCCTCATGAGCCCTGTGTTACATAACACACAATCCATGTTGGGAGTCTCCCGTACATAGTTCATAACTCATCACTTGTTGAATTAGACATCTTATAGTAAAATGTAGTAATTGGAATTGTTAGGGAGCTTTGAAACTTGATTTGTGAGTGCATCTATTTGTTGAGTTATTTAGAGTTTGTTTTGTGCTAAAATGACATCTTGTGAACAAAGTTCTAAAATTCCCTTCTTTGGAGTTGCATTCTTATCTTGGGTAACTTCATAGTCATTTGCTATCATGTTTTCTATTAACTCTTGGTGCGGTCAATCCAAAATGTCACACATCCATTAAATATACTAAGGCAGTCATTAACCAACTATCGGACATGATTAACCCAACTTGCTCTATCTTCATATGAGATCCTGATAGGCAATGGTTGTACCTTTGTCAAGTCTACTATGTGTAAAAAGGTAGAGGTAAAAAAATGCATGTTTTAAATTTCAAAATTTTGGTTCATATCTAGTTAGCCAATAAAATTTTGTATGTTTTATTTTCTATATGGTGATGAGTTTCCACCTTATTGCATATTTATTTTTCTGTATGACAATAATGATATGAACCTTACAAGATCCAATTATTACAAATATCCTCCCAAAGGATGGAAAACTTATGGACAAAAGTGGGAGCTAAAATAAGCAAGAAGACTTTTCAAAGCTTAATAATCAAGAAGATACAAGTTAAAGAAGATTTAACTAAACTCAAATCTAATTCAAGAATTGTATCATACTTACTAGAAGATCATGTGAACAAATATTTAGATGAGATAAATATTTTAATTTATCTTATCTTTAACTTAGTTAAAATTAGAATTTATTTTTTATCATCTTATCTTTAGTTCAAATTTATAGGATTTTTTTTTTTAATTTCTTATAAATAGAAATCTATGTAGAGAATAACATAACTCAAATTTGAATAAATTAAATATTTTTTTTCTATTGTGAGAATTTTTATTTTATTTTTGAGTTAAAGAACTTTTTATAGTTTTAATTCTATCGATAGATTACAGTTAGAGTCACATATTTTTTTTTTATAACTTTAGTTATAACGACATATTAAATTATAATTAAATTCTTAATTCTATCATTTTACTTATTTTTAAGACGATTTATTAACTCAAATCATATCATTATGCCTCATTACATAGTTTGACCAAGACAAGTTTCTGCCCCCATTACATTACATATTTACTTTTCTGTATGACGACAAGTATTTTACTTCATGGCATATTTACTTTTCTTTATGGCAATGAATATTCTGCCTCATTGCATATCTACTTTTTTATATGGTGATAAAATTTCACCTCATTGCATTTTTACTGTTTTGCACGCGATGTTTCAAAGCATATACGGTACGCATAAACAAGTACTTTAAAAACCCTAGATACCTATCCTTAATAGATCCTTGCATGCACCAATCAGAAAGCGTTATTTTCATATGCCCTATTTTTGACACGTCTTAATTCTCTCTCTATATATAATATAGGTGTGTATGTTGTGGTTGCACTCTTTTCCAGAAAAGGGAAAAGACACAGTAAAACCAAGGGGATAGATATATTGCCCTGAAAGCGAAAAGTAAAAGGGGATAGCGTGGATATTATTCTTTTGGTAGTAAAAATCGTTGAGAGAGTTGGTATTATTTAATTAATTTTAAATTCAGCAAATATAACAAGTCTCTTGGATGATTTGTTTTATCTAAGGAGTCAGCCCTCTTTGGCAGATATTTAATACTAATAAGCCAAGGCAAGACAAAGTAGGATAACATAAAATTTATTCAAAAATCAAAAGAAAATGTATTATTAAAAGAGTTTTGAAGGCGAAGAAATATTCATGTAAAAGAAAGGGTTAATTTGGTCATGAGAGGTGGCAAAAAGTTTGACCAAAAAACCCAATTTGCACCATGTGACTCTTGCAATGTTCGAAAGTTCAACGATGCCACTTGTATAGTAGGCGGTGTCCGACCATTGCGGCTTCAACCCCTCTTTCACTTTCCCTGACATCTTTTCTCAAACGTTGAAGTTGAATTCTTCCACTTATTATATATATTCTCTAGACTGAAACAATAGTTTACTCTTACAACGTCTTTCATTGTTTTCTTTTAGTGCAACTGGATTGGTCTATGTTTGACATTTTAGTTGTACGTGTGTATCCGTGTTGGCTACCTCGATCTCTAATTAATAATTGTCTTTTTTATTTTATTTTAATTGTTATGATTTTCAAGGGTCAAATACTTCATGCAGGTCCTCTCTCTATATTAACATAGGTAGAAGGGGCCTTCTTTGTTGACCCAACGCAGAAAGGAGAAGAAAGAAAGAAAGAAAGAAAGAAAGAAAGAAAGTAAGAAAGAAAGAAAATCTATCTTTCTGAATATGGAGTTTGGTTCGGAAAGATCGGGTCATGAAGTCAAGGATGAGAAGAGAAGTGAATCTAGTGTTGGCGATGAAGAAGATCGTTGTGAACAAGAGATTGATATGCAGGTGAAAATTAATTATTTGCTAATATCTAATATTAGTTCACCATGATGATGAGCTTTAAACTTAACAAAATTTCTATATCTTTCTTAATTTCTTTATGTTGAATTGATTCATGACCATGTGTTATATGGGTTTGTGATTTGTTAATTAGTCAAAAGGTTAAAAAACTAATCAAACTGCTCCGATCTCGAAATTCTTTTGTTTTTCAACATCTGCAATCCATCTTGTTAGCACTCGGATAATCAATTTCCTATTAATTTGAAGATAAAATTATCATCTACCCGTGTTGAATCCATCTATACTGTTTAAACGTACGGTTTAAACGTTTTTTTTTTATTAGTTATGCAATATAGTTAAAAGGAATTCAATCATATATATAAGCAAGGGTGGTGCATGTGTGTTTTTATGCTCTATCAGATCTTCTGTAAAAAAAAAGTTCTATTAGATTAACAAATAAAAACTAGCTAACTGGTGAAATTATTAAATTTCGCATAGCTCTAATATATTGAAAACTTTTGGGATTTTGGTAGAAGATTATAAATTCATGCTGTGATAACTTCTTAATATGCTAAATAAATACTGCATCGCATATTCCTTTATGATATGGTTAGAAAATTTATTATAATATGCTTATATAATATTTCTCTTTTTTCACTTTTTTCCTTCTCTATTGATGATATTATTTCCGAAATTTAAACATATTAAAAAAAACTTGGCTTATCAAATTAACAACATAAAATATGCATTTAAGGTTGCATTAAAGCAACTTAATTAGCTTATAAGAAATTCCAAAAATTTGAATATATATATGTGTGTAACAGTAGAGATCTAGCGGTCTTTATTCTATTAAAAAGATAGACTGAGTTTCTATTTTATACATATCTTTTCCTGTTTTTTTTACATGACTTGCTCTATATATCTTATCATACTCGATAGATCTGTATGCACCAAAGTGCTTATCCTTAACATATACTCTAATATTCAATAATTGTTTGGTTTAACGAAAATTGAAGTCTGCTGGAAGTAATACACATGTCCACGCATATATATAATTCAACATATAGCCATTTTATTGGTTTATAACTTCAAAAGAAATTTAATAATTAATCCGCGGCTTTGATAGGAGTTGACTCATGCATGTGCCGGGAAGGCTAGTATTGATATTATTGATATCTAAAATATGACAATTCATTGCACATGCAAAACCGAAAGATTCTCAGTTAATTTCTCCCTATACCATAAAAGAAAGGCAAAATTTCTCAGGTTGTAAATTCATCATTAGTGCATACACTTTGCTCATTGTTTCATTCCGCTAGTTCAATTCAAGTTTCCACCTGCATTAGAATGCAAGTACTCCCAAATTTTTTTCATATGAAGAATGAGGAACTATATATAAGCCGTTGGTAAAACCCTAGTTAGATATTTGCAGTCAGGGGAAAAGAAAGCAAAAAGTAATGAGAAAATTTTATTTGTATATGCTTATTAACTGCTTAATGCTTTTGTGGGATGTTTACAGGAGCCACCCCTGTCTACTACCGAAAGATCCACAGTGGAGGCTGAGCCAAATGCTTCTTCCCTAACCAAAAAGGAAGAGGTTAGATTTTTCAATAATAATTACTATTATAATATTATTATTTTGTCTTTTTCATTGGTCAGATTTTTGACATAATTAAAGACAAGTAATTATAATTGCAATGCACACGCTTGAGTCTAACTAGAAGCGAGCTTCATTTTCAGTACATGATTGGGTTAATCTTATGAAAAGACAGTCACGTCCTTACGTTATGAATAATGCGTTCCCATGGATCAGTCTCTTTTATAAAATAGGAAAAAGAAGATGAAATGTGTTTAAAAATGACTTTAAATAAACAAGATTTTAATTTCAGTCTCAAGATAGGGATGGAAGTCATGGGACTGTGTTTGCCTGTAGTATATAAACATTTATATAATCAATTTTATAGTGATATATATATATATATATATATATATATATACTCTCTCTCTCATATATATATATATATATATATATACTATCTTCTCTTCTCATAATATATATATACCTATCCTATCCCTATTACGTTATATTATTTATTACATTTATAATTTTTTTTCTTATTTGTCTCTTTAGGTAAAAATTGACATAAGTACGTCCATTATTTTTCAAATCCATATCCATTCCAACTTTCATAGAGTATTTTATATCAATTTTTTATATTTCTCATTTTAAATATTGAAAAAGATTTTCTTCTTTTTTACATCACTTTATATTTCATTATTCATTTCAAGAAGTGTGAACAAAAATTTAAAAAACAAAAACTGAAACGAACAGTTATGTATAGTGTATGATTTGTCTGATCTATGGATGGATGGTTGCAGGTTGATGAACTTGCAAATGCCAAAGCTGAAATGGGTGAAGTGATGGAAGAAAACCAACGATTAAAGATGTGTTTGAACCGAGTACTAAACGATTACCATACACTGCAAATGCAATTCCACAATGTAGTTGAACAAGAGACAAAAGATTCCTCTAAGAAAGTGAACAATGATGACAATCTAGAAATAATAGAGGAATCAGAACTAGTTTCCCTCAGTCTTGGAAGACTTCCAAGCAATCCAAGAAACAATGATAAAGCTAATAAAGTCTCTAATAAACCATTGAAAGAAGAAGAAGAAGATAAAGAAGGCTTGTCCCTTGGATTGGACTGCAAATTTGAAACATCAAAATCTGGAAGCACAACTGAACATTTGCCAAATCCAAGCCCTACTAATAGTGTTGAAGAAGTTCCAAAGGAAGAAGCAGCTGGGGAGAGTTGGCCACCTAGCAAGGGAAACAAGATAACTAGAGATACTACTGGAGAGGATGAAGTTTCTCTACAAAATCCTACAAAGAAAGCAAGAGTTTGTGTGAGGGCAAGATGTGACACCCCAACTGTAAATATCTCTTAGCAATGCTCATTTTTTTCCTATTTTTTTACTTGATACAAGTTGGTCACTAACAGTTTTTTTAATATAAAAATGTTATTATTTGACATACTGATTTCTTGAAACAGATGAACGATGGATGTCAATGGAGGAAATATGGACAGAAGATTTCAAAGGGAAATCCTTGTCCTCGAGCTTACTATCGTTGCACGGTTGCACCATCATGCCCCGTAAGAAAGCAGGTATCTATTGCAGCAAGCACTCTGCTCTGGGGTCTTAATTTGATGAAAATTTATTAAGTAATTTTAGATTGTCACCTCTATAGTTTTGATTAATGTTAATGTGAGATGTATTTAAATTTTTAAATTTAAAAGATAATAATTAATAATATTTTATTAAATGTAAATATTAATCAAAATTATAAATGAAGTAATAATTCAAAACTATTTAATAATTTCACCAATTTGACATAACGTTGAATTTCTCATGGAAGTCACTATATTTTTAACTCTTTTTCTTTTACAGTTATATTTACCTTTATTTTTTACTACATATCAATTATAATTTTGAAACGAATATTCTCACTTTACCTTTATATCTCTTTTCTTATCATATCACTTACCATTGTTATTTTTGTTTATTATTTTTTTATTTTTCTTTCACCTCAATATACTTCAAAATATGTCAAAAGTTTTGTATTTTTCTTATTATACTAACCCTATTTTTACGATAAAAGAGACCTAATTTCAATTACATTTCTCTCAATTTTATTTTATCATAAAGAGAGATGTGAGTAAGGGTAATGTAAAAACAGCATGTACATAAAAGAACTGTTTTTATGAACAATTAATGATACGCAAATACTATTTTGTTTTAAATATTTCATAAACATCTATCATAATTTTTTTTTATACTGTTTTTTTTGTCATATCATATAATGTTTTTTCCTATTTTATTTCAAAATATAATTTATTTATATGGGTGTCAAATAATATCTTCCAAAGAAGTATCACACAGTACTCGTTTCTCATTCTTTTGTTGAAACATTGAACGAATAATATTATGTATTAACTTATTACACTGTTCCTACACATGAAATATTTCAGGTGCAAAGATGTGCTCAAGACATGTCCATATTAATCACCACCTACGAAGGTAACCACAACCACCCTCTTTCTCTTTCAGCCACAGCCATGGCTTCCACCACTTCTGCAGCTGCTTCCATGCTATTATCTGGCTCATCGACCTCACACTCTGGATCAAGACCTTCCACCACTGCTGCAGATCTTCATGGAATGAACTTTTTCCTATCAGATGGTTCCAAATCAAAGCAATACTACCTGTCCCATCCTGCACTCTCATCTTCACCTTCACACCCTACCATCACTCTAGACCTCACTTCCAATCCATCCTCATCTTCTTCTCCTTTTGTTAAATTCACTTCAAATTCAAACTTCAACCCACAAAGGTACCCTCCTTCCACAAGCCTAAACTTCAGTTCCTCCGAATCCAATGCAACATCTTGGAACAAAGGGCTCCTCAGCTACAACACTCAATCATATAATAACAATAGGAATGCAAATCTCCTTAGCAACATAAACCTTGGAAGACAACAACCAATGGAAAACATCTATAATTCCTACATGCAAAGGAACAACAATAATCATGTCCCTCCACCACAACATTCTCTGCCAGACACCATAGCTGCAGCAACAAAAGTAATCACAGCAGACCCCAATTTTCAGTCAGCTTTGGCAGCAGCACTTACAACAATTATTGGCTCTGGAAGCACTCAAGGAAACCTGCAGGGTGCTGGAGAAAATCTGAGTCAGAAAATGAAATGGGGTGAATTGTTTCCTCCATCTTCTGCCTTACCTTCATCTTCTAAAGTCAATGGATGTGCATCAAGCTTTTTGAACAAATCACCTAATACACAACCTGGAACTTTGATGTTTCTTCAGCCACCTTTGCCTCTTTCTAGCCCCAAAAGCGCTTCTGGGTCTCCAGGAGATCACAGAGAGAAGAGAAATTGATTATTCACATATTTGAAGAATTAATGATACTCACCTACATGGGAGGTCATGTTCAAAGCAAGATTCAAAAGGTCATGTTTAAATCGCGTGTTAATTTATTTAATTTTTGTAGAATGAAAAAGGATAGACACGTGATTTTAATATGACCTTATTATGTTAAAGTTTAACTAGTTAGCTAGGAAGTGGGCTTGCAATTGTGTAATTAGGATGGATAAATAATTTAGAGAATGTAAACATAAATAAGGATTGTTGGACATAAAATTTCTCTTGATTTAGTGATGATGTATCACACTTTAGCTGGTATGTTGAAGATAAGAAATTTGTTTTACCTGTCTTTTACCTTAACTTCAACTTTTGTTAATATAGATACTTGTCCCAAAAGTTATATAATTCATTTAACGTTTAAATATTTTTTTTATAAAATAAAGTATTCTTTATTTTTAATTTTTTAATTTTTTAGTCTTTTAAAAATTTATTTTTTAAAATTAATCTTTATTATTAAATAACAACATTAAATAATGATATAACAATAATATTTATTATATATTGACTTGTCATATTATAAAAAGAGTTTACCAAAACAGTCAGTCAAGTATAACTTTTTAAAATTATACTTTTAAATTTTTTATAAATTAATTTAATATTATTAATTATTTTAAATAGATAATAATTTAAAAATATTTTTTTTTTTAAAAATATATTTATAATTGTTTTATTAAACTTCTTGATAACTTAATAAATTAATGAATAATTAATGATATGTAATTAATTAATCTTATTACTTGA
>JAMLFT010004500.1:0-19431 GCA_026544285.1 Pachyrhizus erosus | reverse complement strand
TTTAAAAAAAAATTAAAATTAAAACAAAAATATTTAAAGGAATAAAATAATTTTTTATTTTATTTTTTAAAAACAAAAATATTATTTAAGTTTTAAATAAGTTAATAGTTTAAATGAATAAATACACATTACTTTTATCATATTTAAACAAAACAAGTATGCATTTTAATAAAATTTAATGTTATATACATTAAGACTGTTTTCATTAATACTCATATATTTCTACCTTCATACAAATAGAAAAACAAAATATTCACCAATTTTATATATTACAAATAATTACATAGTCATTTTAAAATTTAAATAATATATTTTTGCCATTCTTAAACTTAGTAACGACAAAAGAACTCTTATAATTATGACTAATTTTCTTAATATTTTTGAAAGATGTCACAAAATAAAAATGAATATTTCAGTTATATTGCATTCACACCATGTAATAAAATTATTTTTAAATAATAAAAAAATTTAATTATAATAATTAAGAGTGTTATTTCAAAAAGTAAAATAAAATAGAATAATTTATATAATATTAAAAACAAAATAAAAATTTTAAAAATTAAAAAGAAAGACAAAATAAAAAACATATTTTATCTTAAACTTTTTACAAAACTCAACCTTCACACACTAGTAAATTATAGGACAAAATTATAAATTTACAGTTCTAAAAATATTTACAACTAATATATAATTAAAAAAGTGAAAAAAGTAAGACCATATACAAGAAAGTAAGTTAATATTTTTTTTGTTTACATATTTTTTATCTGTAATGTATATTTTTTAATTTATTAAATGAGAAATTAATTTTATTTATAGTGTTGTGATTGTCATTGATTTAAAATATTTTTACTTAAATTTTTATCTTATTTTTTATTTATATTAAAAGTATAAATCATGACTAAAGATATTTATATTAAAAAGCTATAAATTTTTACCTTAAAAAAATGTGGGATGATAAATTTTCCCAGGAACATAGGTATAGAACCTCAATTAGTCAATATCCAATGGATTATCTGATGTAGATACAGCCCAGGCAAAGCGATCTGACCATATCATATATCCTTAGTTACAGTACAACTGAACTGATCTCAATTTGGTTTGATGTCTGGTTCTGTTACTTAATTCACATGCTTGCCCTAAATCAACCCAAGTCAATACGCTGTCCCAAATCTTACATAGATTTCTGCTAAATTTTCTATTGCCAGATCCATCAACTTCGGACACAAACTCCAATTTTCTTCTTCGAATTGAATGGCGTGGTCGCAAAAAGGCAAGTTTTTTATCTTCTCTTTGCTCTTCTTTTTCTCTTTTCTCCATGTTTCTAGTGCCCCCATAGACCCCGAATCATGTTCAATACAATCCAAGCTGGACCACGATTCATGCCAGGAACCTGTTCCCGAACAACCCCAAACAGCTAATCATTTGAATCAGCAAGTTTTGTTGGATAAACTTGAGGAGTTAGTGAAAAATCTTAGTGATATAGTTGCAAGATTAGAATCGAAGCTACCTGACCCTCCAAAAGAAAAGGGTAGGTTTACTCAACCAAAGGGTGGTGGTGATGACGATGATTCAAGATCAAATATTAAAGTAGTTGAAGATGGGGAATTTGAGGGGAAAATCCGAGACGGGGAGAGAGCTAGGGGAATGTCTGTGACAAAGTACACACCTTTTTGGTCAGAGAGGTTCCAGTTTGCATCTGCTGTGAAGTTGGATTCTGAGGCCACTTGTATAAATGTTTTGCCTTTTAGGGATCAGGAGGGGCTGAGTAAGTATGTGGCAGTTAGTGATGAGAGGGGAAGAGTGTATGTGTTCACGAGGAATGGAGATGTGTTAGTTGAGTTTGATACCTCATCGGAGGCCCCTATTACTGCAATGGTTTCATATACTTCGGTTTATAAGAATGAGAGTTTTGTGGTAACTGGTCATCAAAATGGGGAAATCCTGATACATAGAGTTTGGGAGGGAGGGTCTAGTGGAGAGGATTATAGTTCTGTTTTCATGGAGAATGTTGGTAAGTTTCTGTCACCTGACGACCGCGGAGATGGGTTGCCGGTGACTCTTTTGGAAGTGCATCATATAGGGAGGATGAAGTACATTCTGTCAGCTGATACAAGTGGGAAGATCAAGGTTTTTAAGGAGAATGGTTCATTACATGGTTCTGTCGTGCCCTCTAGTAGGCCGCTAGTTTTCTTGAAACAACGGTTAATGTTCTTGACAGAAACGGGGGCAGGTTCATTGGATTTAAGGGGCATGAAAATCAGGGAATCTGAATGTGAAGGGTTGAACCACTCTGTTGCTCGAACTTATGTTTTTGATGCCATGGAGCGCTCCAAGGCATATGGTTTTACCTCGGACGGGGATCTGATTTATGTCTTGTTGCTTGGAGATGTGATGAACTTCAAATGCAGGGTTAGATACAAGAAAAAGTTTGATGTGGATGAGCCTCTTGCTCTGCAAGCAATTAAGGGGTATCTGCTGATTGTTAACTCGGAGAAGGTTTTTGTGTACAACGTGTCATCTCCGCATTATGTGAGAGTTGGTGTGCCTCGGCCTGTTTTCTCCTCAAGTCTTGATGAGCTTAGATCATCATTCTTGAGTCATCCAACTCCAAATTTGGATGCGGAAACAAAAGTGACACCCTTGATAGCTAGTGACCGCGAAAAGCTTGTTATTGTTGGTCTTGGAGGTGGATATGTTGGAATGTATCATTCCAATCTACCTATCTTCAAAGGGGAATTCAACACCATGCTTTGGACTAGCCCTGTATTGTTTTTCATACTTTTCCTATTTGGGGCTTGGCACTTTTTCGCCAAAAAGAAGGAAGCGCTCACCTCATGGGGACCAGACGATCCTTTTAGTTCCACGTCGGCCACCACCGGTGCACCGTTGGCATCTGGCTCTGGAGACAGATCTTTTGGAGACTCTTCTTCAAGAAGTTCTGAGGTTATGGATCTTAGAGGTGGAAATCTCAGAGCTCCACCAAGAAGGTATGGCTCTCCTTCAAGGTATCCTGGTGGGGCTGCAACTTCCTATAGGCTTGGTGCTTCTGCAGATCACAATGCTAGGTCGGCTCCAGTTGATCCAGATTTTCGTGCAGCCTCAGAGCTAAAATACAGGGCCACCACCATGGACCCTCCAGGTTTTCCAAAAAGAAGAGATGGTATGTTTGTAGGAAACCAAGCTGTAAATGATCGCAGTTGAGTGGCAGAGTTAATTGCATGAGCTTTTCTCTAACTAGTTTCAGATTTCCTTAGCTTTTAATCTCTATCATGATCATTTAGCCACTTTGCTATTTGGTCTCGCAGTCTTTTAGCTTTCAAGTTGTTGCACAAAAGAGGGCAATAAATTATAATGAAAAACTTCCAAGACTTTTTTTCTCCCATATATTTATGTTGTCTTTCGAGTTTTGCTTTTGTTAAGAAGTCCATATACGATACATATAACATCCCAAGAACTGATTTAAGATATGATTTTACAACAATCAAGCTGTATAAACTTTGGACATAAAAAGTTGGTTTGGCTAAATATGTGTCTAAATGTAGTCTAGCAGTTGGAGTGAAAGAGACTAAAATCTTTGTACTCAAACTCTTAGTCTGACTTAAGATTAATGTGTAAGAAAAAAATAATGTTATGAGAGATTTTCACTTAGCACCTATGCATCTGGAAAACAAAAAAAACAAAAAAATAGTAGGAAAGCAGCATTAAATACTGGTTTAAGTAATGGAACTCAGAATCTGGAATGCCTGATTGTTTGGCTGGTGAACTTCGAATGTAAGATATTACATGTATTCTTGACAAAAAAAAAAAAAAAGTGAGACTCGTAAAAGGAAGATATAAAGCTCCTTCTGATCCAAAATATTGACGAAAAAAGTGTCAATAAAGTAAACAAAGATACATTAACCGATCAAATTGGTAATATTAAAGAAAATTACAAGACACGACAGAGAAAAAATATTTATAAATTGTTTTACCCGTGTAAATATGCCATGGAGTTTTAGTCTTTTGTCACGGACAAAAACGAGATCGAAATTGCAGACGAAACCTGCTCAAGGATGTGACCCAATGGAAGCAACAAACGTCCTTATAAAATATAGTCTACACTCTATACTGAAACTTTAACTACCGACAACAAATATGAACTACTATATCTGAAGTTATAAATTGGCTTATAAGCCTATATGCGATGTGAATATTCGTCTGCAAACTTTATGATACTTAGAGACAAGGAAGGGACTAACTAATGGACAGAAATTTTTTACATATTTGGTCACTATTTTCATGTGACACATTATTATTATTATTTTAAAATTAAAAAGCATGATTACATATCATATAAAATTTGATCAAGATCACATAATTTTGGATCATATAATGATTTTTCACCAAAAACAAGTATTTGTGACAATATTTATTAACATGTTTAGAATAATATTAGAAACTACGTATACCATTGAAGTCACGTCAAACCACCTAAATAATGCAGAAATTACAATAAAATGCTTCTACAACATGTGGATCGACGTGAATGCCACGTAAAAGCAAACAGCTAAGAATCAGAAAATTGCATTTCCTAGATGTAATTTATCCGTTGCCAATGCCATTTCTTTGTAGTTTGCACCATGTTAACTAAGCACTGAAATTAAGGTGTTAAAGTAAAACGCATATGTCGTGGTTCATATCTTATTATTTGCTCATTAGATGGAACTGATTTTGCTACAGGAATGGTAGACATAGGTCTGCATTGGACATTAGATGTTTATTGAAGTTGTCTAATCTGTTTTTGCTGTATAATTTTTTCCTTTTTGGAAAAGAATGGAGCTGTTAAACTTGAATACAGAAGTTGTTATGTCCTTGACAACCAGTTTTTTTGTGTGGATACATAAGATTCAAACATGTCCTTACCAGGGAGATGGGTTTCTATACTACCCTGGCCAAGTGTTCTCTACAACCAGTGACTTCCCTTAGAATAGGGCAAGTAGAATATACTTAGTGGGGCTAGCAACACAGATGCCCTCTATCTGGTCAAGTCTTCACATGATTTTTTTTTTTCATTCCTTACAATAATTTCCCTAAAATTTTATTGTATCTATGCTATACCATCAGTTACATCATTTAGCTTGACAATTGATATTACCTTGCAACTTTGTCAATTTACCAATTCCATAATTTTAGTAATTTTTTTATTATTACATGTACATCACCTTGATTACTGCATCTTGGAAGTCATCCAGGGCTTTGAAGATTTAACACCTCATGGGCGAGAAGTGTCTTTCAAAAGATAAAATACATAAATAATTTATTGCTTAAAACTTCAATGATTGAAAATTATAGTAAGATTAAAATTAAATATATATATAATAAATCTATGACTATAAACTCAATCATTCAATTTTTTAACTATTAATAAATTTTATCTCCTAAGATAGACTTTCGAAAAAATATATCGTCACTTCATGTAGAACTCTGTGTACATTAAGCGAAAGGCCCAAATTTCAGGAAATGGACCAATCAACAGAGGGGAACAATGTGATGTTTATAACTGAAATCATCATATTCTTACGCATCTCGTTACCACGGTCTTTAGAAAAAAATGGCTTATGCTAATATTTATTTAATTGATAAATTATGTTTTAGGTTTTCCTTAAATAAGTAATATGTGAATTTGATCTCTTTAAATATTTTCTATTATTTTAGTTTATTTAATTTTAAAATATTTTTTATTGATTTTAAATATTATTTAAATAATTTTTTATCTTTATATAAAATTTAATCTAAAATAATTTAATATATTTTAAATTTAGAAGAACGAAAAAATATACTTTAAAATTAGATAATTAAAAATAATGTAATTTTTAAAAAAATTAAAATCAAATTTTAGTTATTTTTAATAAATTGAAAAAATATTTTATCATTATTTAATTTTGGGACTCTAATTACAACTATTACCTTTGCCAATGAATTGGTTCGAGACCAATTCAACAATTAATTTGTTAAATTTAATTTATGAATCTTGGGCTGCTGAAGCCTAATGCCGATCATGAGTGTTATTGGGTTCCTTTGGCCAAGAGCATAAAAAAATATAAAAATTAGTAAAGCTGATGAATTGAAATAATAATTAACATTGGTATTCAAAAAGCAGTGGCTAATTAAAAATGTAACAAAATTAACTTCCATTTAAACATTAACCAGCTTTATGTCTCCTATTATATTTTTTATTTTTCATTTTATTGTTATTATTATTTTATATCTTAACATATGATTAAGTGAAGTTCGATAAAAAAAAAAAAGGAAAAAAAACTGCTCAGTTAGGCTAAATAATTTTAAGCATTAATTACCTTCATTTGTATTTTCCCGTCAAATTGACGTCAAGCCACTATTGCAATCAAGAGGAATATTTTTTTTTTTAATGCATATGAAATTAACAAAAACAACAAAACAAAACTGAAATTTAACAAAATGGATGCCAATTGCATTTGTTAACAACACGAGCTCTATGTTGGAGGGACGTGTGCAGCAGCGTAAAGGGGACTTGAGATTTAGCTCCTGTTTTTGCCATGAATCATGTGCATGTGTTACCTTCTCTTAACGTCTGTTGCAGAGTGACTTCCCAATAATTGTTTGAGAAGCATAAGGAACGACTGGAAGAAACAATGGCATCATAAGGATGGAAATTTTAAACATAATGTAACTTGTCTTACTAGATTTCTTATGAATGCGATGGACTATCTCTTGAGATGATGACATTATCACAAGTACCCTATTTGCAATGAAGCTACTTTGCAGTAGCCCAATGATTGTATTCAGGCGAGGACGAATCTTGTTAACAAAAACTTTGGAAATTAGTTTAGACAAAACATTGCACAAGTTGATAGGTCTAAAATCTCAAATGGAAGTTGAAGTATCCCACTTAGGAATAGGAACAATAACAGTTTCAACAAGCTGTGAAGGAGTGATGCTTGTAAAAAAATAACTAGTAACCATAGTCCATATATCATCACCAATGACTGACCAGTACGTTCTGAAGAAAATAGGTTGAAAACCATCACTTCCTAACACCTTGCAGTGGTTCATGGAAAAGAAAGCATCATTAACTTCCATTAAAGGGATATGACCACCAAGAGCTTCAAAAACATGATTCTCCAAGTGGGGAATCCTGGAGATTCATACAATGACTAATACATTTGGTAGTTGACTGAAAGAGATTCTAGAAAAAAAAGTTTTAGTTTCTTTTTGAATGACAGTAGCATCAGTACACCAAACTCTATCAATAAGATTGGATATGAAAAAATTTAGTATTTTTATTATCAAATTGAATCTAGTTCTGCCGAGACTTTTGATACCACAACATTTTCTCACGACTGAAAATCTGATTATATTTAATTTGTAAGAATTTCTCAAAAAAAGTGAAATCAAATGAAGGACAAATCTTAAGCTGTTTATGCACTCCTCTAATACAATCTTCTAAGTAACGTGACTCTCGAAAAATATTGCCAAAGATATCTTTATTAAAAATGAAAAGTTCCTTACATGCAAGTTTTAATTTAGCCAAAGCATCACCTGGAGTATTTTCCCGAGCCTAAGAGACAATGTTTCCATAAGCAAGATGAGAAATCCAAGCAGCCTAAAAATGGAAGGAAGAAATTTTCTTTGTCTTGAATTTGCGACAATGATACATAAGAGGGTTATGATAAGAGCAACAAGGGATAAGAATTTCCACCAAGGGATGAGGAAAGCAATTCTCCAATCCGTATTAACCATACAATGGTCCAACTTTTGTGAATACAAGTATTAAATTGAATATTCTTTCTCCAAGTAAATTTACCACCAACGGTCTCCAAGTCACTGATGCCACATTGGAACAACAAACTATAAAAATGATTAGATTGAGAGAGATAAAAAGAACCTCCAGCAACTTCTGAGGGAACCAAAATTTCATTCTTATTTCCCATAATTAATTAAGAACTGTCAATCAAACTACTAACAGAAATCAAAATGATCTCAAAGTAACTTTCTTACAGTTGGGATAGGAGAAGCGTAGACAGTTGAACCATGCCACTTTGCATTTGCTTTCTCTATAGAGAAAGTAATACGTTGGTTCATGGATAGAAGCAATGTGAAAGTAATATCTTGTTTATTTGAAAGGATCCATATACCTTCAGCATGACATCTAGCTTCTTAAACAAAAACTTGGTTGTATCCAAGGCCATTCCAAAAAGACCCTACCCCAACAAAAGGAACATAAGTTTCAAAAACCTAAAATAAGGAAGGTTTGTACATAGTAACCATTTGTCGTCTAATATGTCGCTTGTAGAGCGATCGACAACTCCTCTAATTTTCCATGATATTATAGAAAAAATCTTGAAAAATATTCATCGCAACAATCAAAAAGGGAAAGTAGAAACCCAATCTCTACGTTGCCATGTTTGGGTCATTAGTAGTTGGTTCATGGGAAGGGTCACTTGAGATAGCGCCTTAGGATTCCATAACAACTCCCAGATCATTCTCAGCTGGCAAAATCTCAAATCTCTCTGTTTTTTTTTTTTTTTTAAATCAAGAGGAATACTATGGAGAGAAGGAAAGATGACCTAATTTTTTCTTCTAAAATTGTTGTATATGTATTATAACATTTTCCATCTAAGGGGATTGAAATAAATCATTTACAACCGATAACTTTCTATCAGTTCCAATATTTTTTCTTTATGAAAACCAATGTCCAATTAAATAAATGTATGTTGGATTCATTTAGTTTAGAAAAAACATGCTAATCACATTCTTTTTCACATTGTTTTATTAACACTTTTTTTATGATTAATTAAAATTTATTAAAAATTTAATTTTAGTAGATCTTATTTTAAATTAGAAGAAAATGATTAAATGAGATGTGAAATTCTTAAAATAGTTGATTTTTATATCTTGTTACACATTCATATTTTATTTTTTTAAGAACTATTAATTTAACAAGTTAAAATGATCTGAACCAAATTTTCATGAAAATTATTATTTTATTGAATAAAATTACAACTATTTGAATTCAAATGAATGAAAAAAAAGAAAAAATTCTTTAATGGTTATGGTTAAAATTTTAAAAAATAACAATGAAAATAAATTCAAGAAACTATAAATCGAAATTATAATATGTATTAAAATTTTAGTTTAAAAGTATTTAATTTACAAATGCATATTAAAAGGTCTCACAATCACATGATAAAGTTTTTGTTTTATATCTTTTCACCTTAATTTTATAAAAATTTTATATATATGAAAAAAAAGGAGAAATTGAATAATTTCTATAGTATCTCTAAGGTTTAGTCTCCATTAAATGACAGCTTTTTTATATATATTTTTTCACCTTAATTTTATAGAATTTTTATATACATGAAAAAAAAAGAATTACTTTCTGTCTTTATTATTTATTTTTTGAAATATAATAATTATAATAAATAAATAATTTTAATCATTAAATTTTAAAAAATAATAACTTTCTTATTACTATTTAGTAACTTGATCTCTTCACGTAAATATAAAATTATTAAATAGTCAACAATTTTGTATGCAAAAATTACAAAGAGGAGAGTCATTAACAAAATAAAAGGGGAAAAACTGTACGGTTGGTAATAAGTTTGTGATTTTTTTTAAATGGTTGAGCCAATAATATTAATGGAAGAATATCAATAGTAATATAAAATGAAATAACTTTAATCATTTAGTTTTTATAAATGATTAAAATTTATTTAAATCTTAAATCATTTATTTATTTAGATAAAATGATTACTATATTTTTTTTATTGTACTTTCTCTTTCAACATATTCACTTACATTAGGTATTTGAATTTAATTATAGTGTTTGACATAGTTTATTTTATATTTATCTTCTTCTTAAAACGAGAAGTTGGATTAAACAAAAAGAAATTTTTTAAGACATAATTTTATAATGAAGAAAACATGAAAAAAAAAGATATCTTAAAAAGACTGGTTTTAAAAGTTTTTTTTTTTTTTTTTTTTTTTTTTTTTTACTTTTACTTGTCCTTTTCATTCTTTATTTTAAAATCCAACGTTTTAGAATGTACTATTAAGTTAACTTCAAAATATTTTTAAAATTAAAAAATTATGAAATTATAAAATAATTTTATTTTTTTTTATTTTTAACTTTCACTTTAAAATAACTTTCAAACTAAAGTCAACAAGATTTCGTAAAACTTATTTAAAACTATACTTAAAGTTTAATTGAGGCAAAGTCACGGATTTAAGTTTTTGTGTGTGTGTGTGAGCGTGCTATGAATTTACTATTTTTAGAACTACCCAATTGTAGTATCTTAACCTGTACAAATAAATGTCAATGACTTATTAGTCAATATCAAACTGCATATATTTATACTTAATTTTATTAAAAATATTAACATATTAATTAAGTGAAAATATTGACCAAACCTAATTTGATGTAACCATCAAGATCGTCATCACTCATTAAGGTAGAACTTCGCATCATATTGGAGCCAGAAAATGAAAAGCAGAAAAAACTTAATCAAATTGCAAACAATTACTCTTGTACATATTTATTTCCTTTAAGAATGTTGACATCATGCAAGCAATAAAATTCAGAAAATAAAAATAAAAATAAATGCAAGAAATAAAGGCTGCTTATTTATCACAGCTCACAAAACGTTACAATTGTATCTGCAACCTTGAACCCTAAACCCACCTCCATTTATATTCATCTTCTCCATTCCCCTTAAAATTCTTTTAGAATGATAATATTAAGTATCTTTTTACTTTTTTTTATTTCACATATTTTTTTAAGTACAAACAACAGTTATTTTTTTATTGGAGATAATCTCATAAGAGATAGATAATAGCATTTAACTTATTCTTTTAAATATTTAATGTAACTATATATCCAGGATTTATGTTGGAATGCACACTGAATAAATATGTGAAATGATTTTAATATTTTTATGAAAATTGTTAGCAATATATTTTATAACACATTTTTTTAACATATTTTTTAATTAATTAAAATTTATTAAAAATTATAAAATCATGAGTGATGATTAAACGGAATCTACACAATCATATGATTCTCAATAAATAAGAAATATTAAAGAATATATTATTAACATTTTTTTAATTTCTTAAAAAAAACATTTTTCTAATTTTATTCTTTGTAATATATTGTGTAATGATATATTATTTTTATCATCATTTTTCTATTTTTTATGGTAACTCTCTTTTACAAACCTAAATCTTAAGAAATAATAAAAAAATGTTGACAAAAAAAATGCCCACACAAATTTATTTATATAAGTATTATCTGCACAACATAAATTTTCTAGTTCTATCATTGAGTAAGGCAATAACATTCTAATTAAAAAAACTTCTAAATTTAAAAATAATATAAAAAAATATATTTATTTGACTTCATAAAGATATAATGATTTAAATATGACATTTAATTATCATAAAGAATACTATACTCAATTTTTTAGCATTAGTTTAGTGACAAAATATGATAAGATGTGATAAAATAGTTATTTTATTTTATTATAATGAATTATATTATGCACTAATAAAATATAATTTATTTATTTTATTCATTTCATACATTATATTTTTTATTTTGATAGAGGAGTTTGATTAGAAATGATAGATATATATGATAATCCTTTTTTTTCTTTTCGTTTATCATTATTACTATCACTTTTGTTAATGTCATTAATATTACTATTTTTATCATTATTACCATCACTATTGACTTCTTTAATGACAATTACTATTATTATCACTATAACCACTACCACCTATGTTACTATTATTATCATTTTTATTACTATTCATCTTATCATCATTTTTATCATTATTTTTATATATTGTTATTACTACTATTGTTATTATTATTATTATCACCATTTTATTATTTTTGTCATAATTATTGTCATCATCATTGTTATAACCATCATCATCACTATCATTGTTATTATTATTATCATATTTATTATTTTTATTATCTTTATTGTTGGTATTGGCATTACCAACATCTATCATTATATGATTTATTTTATAAAATACATCCAAACTTTTCATTTAGCATGCATTTGCATATTACAAGAAAGACGAAAAAAGCATACAAGAGAAATTATGACTCCAATAATTTTTCAGTCATTTGAATTGGGATAAAAAAAGAGACGATGTTAATATGATTTATAAATAAATATTTTCACTTCATCGTAGAAAACAAAACTAATTAAACTTGTAAGAAAATTAATAGAATTACATATTTATCTCAATTTTACTCGTATTTTGTTAAACTATAATAATGATTTAAATGTTATTTAGCATGATTATATTTTCATTCTTTTCATTTTTTTTATTAATCATCAAACAAATAGAAAAAAGAACCTAACTTCTATTTCTTTCCTTTTCTCTAAATTTAATTATTTTTTACTTTTTCGAGTCTTGTAATTTTTTCTCTCAGCTCTTCCCTCAAGCAAACAAAGCATCGAAATCTCGATCCCAAGCTTGATTCTATAGGTTACCAACATTCCCAACATGACAGTTACTCTTGTTATCTATTCACTCAAGTTGAAAGACTAGACCTTCGACGAGTAATCTTTCCTTTTCTCTTTCTCTGTCTTGCGTTCACTCTCCGCCGCCGTCGTACCATGCATGACTGAGAATGTTGTGAAACACAACCTTTTTTTACTATATAAGGAAAATGCTTGGTGAATATTAAAGTGGGAAAATAACAAGTTACAGATACATTTTTATAAAAAAAGTTGAAAAATATCGTAGATAATACCGTATATTGATTGATATACCATAATAGTTTTCTATTGATAAAATAGAATAACTGTTTTCCAAATAACTAATTTCTGTATTCTAAATTGCCTTGCTTAAAATAGCACAAGTACTGAAAAAAATGATTTATGGACATTATGTGTACATAACATTCAATAGAAAAAAGAGATAGAAGAAATACAAGTATATATGTGATACATGATATATTTTATATGATAAGAAGACAAAAATATTATAAAGTTTCGGTTAATATATATTTAAGACATAATTAAATTTTATGAATTAAAGACTTGATATCAAGTAAATATTAATCGGGATCATGACTAAGTTGCGGTAGTGGAACACTACATAATAATTTGGGGGACAAGAAGAGAGTTATAGAAAAGAAAAGTACCAAAATCTTTTAGGCACATGGTCGCAGTTGAGTGGTTAGCTAGCTTAGGTGAGCTTTCCGTTTGCTAGTAATAGAGAACAGTTGATGGTCATGGGCTGAAGTGATTGAGCAGCTAGCTAGGGCCAATTATTACCTCTTCAAACCAACTTACATATCATGCCCCAAAACCTCATCATGAGAATCAATTAATTAATTATCCAACAATGGCACTTTCTAAACCTACCTTCTCATCACCCTCCAAAAAGAAGCGAAACCTTCCTGGAATGCCAGGTATATATAATTAATTAATTTATTTTATTACATATATAACTTAATTTGGGTTTGGTTGTTTTTCAGATCCAGATGCTGAGGTGGTTGCTTTGTCTCCCAAAACGCTGTTAGCGACGAACCGTTTTGTGTGCGAGATCTGCGGCAAAGGGTTCCAACGTGAGCAGAATTTGCAGCTTCACCGGCGAAGGCACAACGTGCCGTGGAAGCTTCGGCAGGGAACGAGAAAGGAATTGGGTGGCAAGAAAGTTTACGTGTGTCCGGAGCCTTCTTGCGTCCACAACAACCCCTCGAGGGCGCTGGGTGACATCACCGGCATAAAGAAGCACTTCTGCAGAAAACACGGTGAGAAGAAGTTGTCATGCCAAAGTTGCTCCAAGAAATATGCTGTGCAATCCGATTGGAAAGCGCATATCAAGACCTGTGGAACTAAGAAATATCGGTGTCATTGCGGTACCGTCATCTCTAGGTTTTCATCCATCATCTTTTTGCATAACAAATTTTTTGGAGAGATATACTGTGGAAAAGTTTTCTTGTTTTAAATGTTAAAACTTGTATTTATCACAATCAAAAATATACATGAAAGCTCAGAGTTTTATAACCTATTATATCTAATAGAAAAGTTATCTACAAATACCTAGTGCTCTCATATTGACTCTCACACAGAAAGAAACAAAACAAAGAGAAGTGTAATGTAATTAACGATAGTATCATCGGATAAGAAAATTAGAAGAAATAAAAAGAAATGAAGAATGTTAATTAAATATTGCACGTATAGTAATAGGTTTCCTTGCATCTATACTATATGTTATATCATGTCATACTATACTAAGTCCTTAGTTTATCACCAGTCATCTCCACACAGATAGGTATATTATGCTGTGTTTGGAAGGGGAAGGAATTCAAAGAAAGAAAGAAAATTTAATTAAAATTTGAATCGAAGAGAAAAAAAAAAGTCTAAATTTTGATTTTTAAAAGTTTTTAGTTTTTTTTTTTCAATCAAATAAAAATATATATCATTATCTGTCTTTTTTTTTCTTCTAAAAATATCATTAAAAAAAGTTAGCTAGTAAGATGTCTTTGTATAATTTGTTTTCTTTCTCAAAAATATCATAAAAAAATGATAGTAAGATGTTCTTTTTAATATTTTTATTATATATTAAAATACAACTCTTTTAATGTATTTAACTCATAATTCATAAATTTTAAGCGACAATAAGTAATATGTTTCAAATCATGTTAATTCCTAACATTTTTTTCTTCTATTTTGGGAGCTTGTTTTTTGTTTTAAGTTGAAAGTGTTGCCAAATACAAAATTTGGATTAATTTGATATAATACGAATATAATTTTGACTTGTTGATTGATGCATTGAATTTGTTGTAAAGGAGGGACGATTTCATTACACACAGAGCATTTTGTGATGTCTTAGCGAAGAAGGATGTCAAGGCCAAAACTCTATCCATTAGCGGTAGTGATATCTCTGATGATAGTAACAGAAATTTTCCTTTCACTTCTTCTTTGCCATTGCAACTATCACTTACTCCGTCAATGTCTATGATGGCTCCTGCTCTGTCCATTGAGAGCTCAGGTAGCTAGTTCTAAAATTTTTATTTAAAAGTGTTCTCCCTTTTCTTTTTGTTTTACTCATTTATAAAATATTTTATATTTTTTAGCTTTTTAAAAAATTATAGTTGACAAAATTTCTCCTAAAAGAAATATAAGTTCAAAATAAATTGATTCAAACACTGTATTATTTAATTTAGTGTTTGTACAATTTTTGTGGGGTTTCTCTTTTTTTTTTAAATAAATAAAATTTAATTTTAAAATTTAATTTCTAAAATTAACATTAACTTATTTTTAATTAAAAACTAAAATGGATAAAGCTTTTATAAAAATTAATTGAAGAAGTTTATACGTTTTTCACAAAAAGGAAGCCAAATAATAAGAAGACTAAGCCTTTGTCTGTTTTAAAATAGAATGAAAGAAAATAAAAAAAAGTGATAGAAATATCAAATTTTCACTATTTGCTAGAAAAAGTTCTTTTCAAAGGACTCATTAGAAAATATCCCCTCCCCTTCCAAAATGGCATGATATGAGAGGAAAATCATTTTTTTTAATTTTTAAAATAAATATTTTATAAATTTTTTTAAATAATAAATAGTATTATGTTAAAAAAATAATAGAGTAAAAAACTAAAAGAATTAATCTGTATAAAAAATATTTTACATATAACTTATTTATTTATTTATAATCTATTTTTTTTCTATTTATATTATTCATATTTTTTATCTTCAAATTTCCCTTTTAATCTAAACAAAACATAAATGTGTTAGGTACTTTAGTTCAATGTCTACAACACAATAATAATAATAATAATAATTTATTATTAGAAATAAATTTTAGTAGCTTAATTATATTTTTCAGCATGTAAATACCATTTTTTTTTATTTAGGCTCTCTAAACATTTGATACACTTCATTTTAATTTTTTTTAAATATCATTAGGTTTTCATTTAGTCTTAGTTACTTAGATATTTAAACTATTTTTTTACAAGCAAAACTTTATTAAATAACAATATACAATGAATACTCTAACTCAAATACAAGAGTCTTATATAAGATCATATTAGAAGAAAAAAATAAAGACAAAATACAAATAAACTAATTAAAAAAAAGCATTGACCGAAACTATTCATCTCAATCATGTAAGTATGATTCGATATTTATTAAAATATCATTAAAGTAAAAAAAACACACCTAAAAACACAATTTTATTTCAAATAATCTTGATATCACAGCGAGCCAAAATCTTTGGATATTTAACTAACAAAGTAAATGAAAAACTAATAGAGAGAAGAAAAGCAAAAGACCAACTACGAAATAAAATTAAAACTTTTAAAAATAGAGATCAAATAAAAAAATCATGTTATTTAAATAATAAAACAAAGTTAAGCCAGTTTTAATTGGTATTTGTTAATTTCAGGAATTCTGGAAAATCCAGTGAAGAATGTTGCAACTGGCACCCCTTCAACTTCAACAAGTACCAGAGTTTTTGCGAGTATATTTGCATCTTCTGCTACAATGGCTTCTTCACAATCATCATCACTTTCCAATAATCTCATGTTCAGCGTGGCCTGCTCCTGCTCGGATCGCGCAACTACTATGCCTATCTCCACCATTGATCCCACATCCCTTTTTCTCCCCACTGCATCTCCACAACCACCTTCATTGTCTGCCACTGCGTTGCTCCAAAAGGCAACTCAAATGGGTGCCACACCATCCAATGCATCGTTGCTTCGAGCTTTAGGCTTAACAACATCTTCTTCTCGTCAACATGGTTATAGCATTATTAGTACCACATTACAATGGAATAATAATAATATTAAAAATGCAAAGCAAGAAAAATCACAATCTTCAGCATATGAGGGCCAGCCATTCACTCGTGATCTTCTTGGTCTAAGCATCGGTGGTATTTCTCCTTTATTCACTTCTTCTTTTGGAGAGAAATTCGATGCATCCACAGGTGGAGAAAGGAGTAGTTTACAGTAATGAAACAAAGCGCCGGGAACCAACTAGTTTCTTGCAAAGGATAGGATAAATTAAAGCACTCCTGAATGAATATATACAATGTTGTGTTTCTTAAGCAATAGTACTCTTTTGTGAATATAATAAGAGTGAAGATCAGTTGTACAAATAGAATATATAAGTGACTCCATATGATTTTTATGAGATAAGTATATATCAATTGAACCAAGTTTTTTTTAAGCATGCTGTCTTTTTAAAAGCAGCAAGCCTAATCAACCCTTGTGAAACAAGAAGTAGGAACAATTAACGTATGGAGTTTAGAGAACACAATAATAAATCTCTACCCTTAAACATAAACTGCCGCGGATTGAGCCAATCCAAGTAGGATGCAAACTAACCAGCATTCACTACTATCAAATAGGATATTTTATTTGACTTATTTTATGATAAGTTGAAAAATAGTAGTAACCGGCATGCAGCAGAAAGCAGTTGACCAGTTTGGAATATGGCAAGTGCCTTGTGTAAACTATTTGTCTTGTACTAATGGAGCTGAGAATTAGATGCAATTAATCTGTGGAAGATATATATTGTTGGTGTACATTCCAATTTCCAAGTCAGACGATAGCATACAGCATCAGGTATGAAAGGAGTTACACTAGAATGAAAAATCTAATATAAACAACCCCACAAAATTACACAATATCCACAAAACAGCCAGGCAAAAAAATATAATTTTCTAGTTCTTTCCCTTGGTTTGAGCGATATAATTGCAGGTTATAACCCTATACTGACACCAAAACCTATGTGAAGAAGCTAAAAACTCAAGCCAACCTACTTGAAATTCCATTTGAAAAAGTCTTGGCACTTTTTTTTTTTTTTTGTTGTACTTTCCCTGAAGTCAGGAGTGCCCATTCCACAGAAGTTCCACAAATTGAATATCAGATATTCTCAAATGAGAAACTCCCCATTTTGCCATATCAACTAATAAAGTTGCAAAATATCAACTGGGTTGAGGGAAGTAATACATGTCCAAAGGAAGACTGTGGTGAAAATTATTAAGTTAGTAAGCAGCTGCTAACAAGTCTTTGTTGAATAATGTAGCTAATCTAGAAAAGAAAGGGAAACTAGAAACGGCTAATGAAGTCAACTTAGCTCCTGATCAGTGTCACACTAGGCAGAAGCCCGAAACAGAACCATTCAGGAGAAACACCCTTCCAATTCCGAAACACTTTTCAATATATTTGTGACAAGAAACATGATATTCCAAGTGCATTTCCACAGGCAAAAGTGGCAATAGCATTACAAAATTCATTTCCCCCCACTATTTCTTCCATCCAACAGCATCTATTCCAAATCAAGTTTGACAGACATAAAATCAAATTATTTTCTCCTCCTTTTATATGCCAGCGTTTTGTTGAATTAAATAGATGAGAACTGGGAAACCACACTTGTTGTGTAAAGAATATATACAATCCATCCCTCTAGCTCTAAGTTAGCATACTAGTTTACTTTGCTTAGGTCCAAAACTCAAGTAAAAACCATATTTAGGTACTATCTCTTGCCCAGGTATATTGAGTGGTCATCTTTAAGGGATGGAGACTTGAAAGCGGAAATCAGTTTTAAATTGCAATGCCTAACACACTAAAAGCATATAATTAGTAAAATTAGGTTTCTATTTTTGTTATACAATATATGTTTATATTTTTGAACACTTAAGGTATAAGGAATCTTTATTATTATTCTGCTTCCGGCCTATAAAATATCAGTATGAGTCCTGGTTAGACTTCTTTCCATTAACAAGCAAATGCATTGTGGAGGTGGAGATAGAATGATGCACAAAGGAGATGAATTGTTCGTTGAATCTTAAATTCGCTTGACGTTTTTTTTTAAACTTATCTTGATGTTATTAAGTGTATTAAAACATATTCAATGCTTTTTATATAAATTATCCATTTTATACCATTTAAATTTTAAATAATTCAATTAAACTTTTCTCTATTTAACAAATTATTTAACTTGTTTTTCTCTTTTATATTTAATATAGATATTAAGTAATTTATAAAACATAATTATTTATATAAACAACTCCCTAATTTTAAATAATCTAAAATCACATGTAATATTTTTAAAATAAATATTTTATTAATAAACAATCCTTATAATATAATTAAATATCTCTCATTTACATGTTTTAAAAGTATAATGAATTCATATTGCTCTTTTAGTCATTCATTTATAAAATTGGATTGATATATCACTCATTGTATCATTATTATTTATCTTCTTTAAAGCATCTCTAATTAGATATTTTCATGAATTTCTTAAAAATTAAATAATATTATTTAAAAATTTTCTATTAAAATAATTGATTTAACAATGTGTTACTTAAATGAGTTACTTAAATAAATAACATTATTTAATAGATTTATATTAATAAAAAATTATTTTTTAAT